>ML783798.1:1062862-1074778 GCA_009831015.1 Picea engelmannii
TGTGTGTGAAGTAACTCCAACACCCCCCCTGAACATCACTATGGTGAAAATAAAGAATGGGTCCCGGCTACGAGGCCATGTTAGGTACCCAAATACAAAAGATACACTGAACTAAATGAGGAAAGAGAGAAAACCTCATGGGAACAACCCCCCCCCCTCAAATTACAATGCATAAAATAAAAAATGAGAAGGAACAAAAAAACAGTGGCTAAGCAACCATGTCCTTCACTCCAAGAAGACCTCGCAACTGTGCAAGTTTGTGCTCGTTGAAGATTTTGTTGAAGATGTAGATGTCTGCACGGATCTGATGAAGTATATGCACCATTGAGATGTCCACACATGTCCACTTTATCTTCTTGTAATTAAAACTATCCAAATAAATTTTGGATGAAATTTTGAAAACCGTGCGGTCGTTTCTGGAAAAATGCTGAAATTTTGTTGATTTTAAAACGATCATAACTTCACTTTCTGGACTCCGTTTCGGACGTGTTTTTTTTTTAAATTGGATATTTTCCAGAAAGGAATTCAAATATCCAATTTGTTTCTGCAAATTTTTCTCAAAAAAAAAATCAGAATTGAGTCTGATGTCCACGACTCCATTTTTGACCCCTGAGATGCATGCATGGTGCATGCAAAAGTGTCCGCATGTGACTCCTGAGATGCATGTCATATATATTCCACATGAATTTCAGAAAAAAAATATGAAATGGAGTAGGCATCATATTCAATTAATGGAATACAAATTTCTGCAAATACTTTTGTAGAAGACTCTTCATTATAAGAGGCTTGATCTTCTGATGACTTCTCTTCTGGCTCTATTTGTTCGACCTCCTGCATGAAATCTTCACAATATTCTTTATTCCCAAATAGAACCTCCAATCTGGTCCATAATTCATTTGGATTTAATCCTTGTGATTCTTCATATACTTGATGGAAAAGTTCAAGAGAAACAAACATGTCGATACTTCCTATGGCCATATCTTGTCTATTGAGAAAGTCATTTTTCTCATCGACAGAATTAGGCTCTACTTCCATTGCCATAGTTATTTGGTACAATCATATGCATATAATATGAAGAAGAATTTTTGGCTTCCATTCCAAATAGTTATGAGGCGTGAGAAGTATTTCTAGCAAATAGTCCATCTTTTTGTTGTCTTCAATCTTCAGTACCTACAAAAATAATTTGGTGTAGCTTTTTCTTAGCAGTTCGTCGGCTCTGATACCATGTAAATGTGTTGAACCTGCATAGAATAGATATAGCTAGAAAATACTACACACATTTGCAAAGAGAAATTGAGAAAGAAGAAGCAAGATAGAAAGAATGGAAGAATTCTCATTAACCGTATTCCACACTCAAAGAGTGAATAATTTACAATATATATAGGATAAATGAGTAACTAATGAGCCATAGTGGTGGTCTAGATTGATCTAGACACACACCAACAATTACAAGAGTAAGCTGCCACCTAGTCTAGTCTCTCAGGTAGTTACAGGAGTGAACTGACACATAGCTGAGTTAACTAGTCAACTAGTCTTTAGTTAACTGAATAAACAAAGAGTAGTGAGTTGGTGATGATCCCAATGTTGCATGGTGAAAAAAACAATGCAACATCTAAACTGAAAATCAACTAGTCAAACTAAAGTGTCAACTGAAAGAGAATATTCTCCAGGTGGAATATTCTCTCCTAAAATATAGGAGACTAGATAATGACTAATTATGACTAATAAACAAGTAAAAACCTTAGGAAAAATAAATCCTAGGTGTGTGTGAAGTAACTCCAACACCCCCCCTGAACATCACTATGGTGAAAATAAATAATGGGTCCTGGCTACATCTTGACTGTGGTTCATCAAGGCTTCAGATGAGGGAACTGTTGTAGAATGGTGGTCATCTCCCAAGTGGCATCTTCTGGAGCGGTATCTTTCCATTGACTAACGCTTCCTGGATGGTGCACTGATGGAGACGACATTCTCTCTGGACCAAGACTGCTTGTGGCTGCAACCATATGGAACCTTCTTCATCCAACTCAGGGAGACTAGTTTGAGTTTGGCACTTAGTTCCAATCACCTTCTTTAAGCAGGAAACATGAAAAACATGATGGAGCTTTGACTGACTGGGTAGAGCTAATTGATAGGCCACCGATCCCACCTGCTTGAGTATTATATAAGGACCATAAACTTTGGGCACAAGTTTTTGATAGTGGTGAGCTTTGAGTGAAGTCTGCTTATAAGGTTGTAGTAAAATAAATACCTGGTCCCCTTCAACAAAATGACGTTTGGAATGACCTTGATCTTCTTTTTGCTTCATGCGATTCTGAGCCATGATCAAATTTTCTTTTAGGGAATGAAGAATAGCCTCGTGGAATTTAAGATTGGTGTCAACCTCCTGAACCTTCGAGACCCCTAGAATATAGGAGAGAAATAATGGAGGCTTTTGGCCATAGACTTATTCAAAAGGAGTCACGCGAGTAGTTGTATGGTAAGAGGTGTTGTACCACCATTCAGCTAGGGGTAACCATTGAGCCCACCTATTTTTTCACTTAGATGAAAAGCACCTCAAATATGTTTCCAAACACTTGTTGACAATTTCAGTCTGGCCATCCATCTGGGGGTGATAGGCAGTGATGAGATGCAATTGGGTGCCCTGTAGCTTGAACAATTCTTGCCAAAAATTGCTGGTGAAAGTGAGGTCTCTGTCAGAGACAATAGAATTAGGCATGCCATGAAGCTTGAAAATATTATCCATAAATATTTGAGCCATTGTGGCGGCTATGAATAGGTTTTGAAGAGCACAAAAATGAGCATATTTGGAGAGACGATCAACGCAGACCATGATGACTGATTTATTACCCGATTTAGGTAATCCTACAATGAATTCCATAGAAATATCTCGCCAAATAGCAGGGGAATGGGAAGCGGTTGGAGTGTGCCCCGAGCTTTGATAGTTTCTCCCTTGTTGCATTGACAGACCTCACAATCAACCACAAAGGTGTAGACGTCCTGTTTCATACCCTTCCAGAAAAAAGAATGTTTGACTCGTTCATAGGTTTTGGTAAATCCTGAATGCCTAGCTGTGGGTGAGGCATGAAGTTCATAAAGAACTGTAGATTTAAGTTGGGATTGCTTGCAAAAGTACAAACAACCTTTGTAGCGAAGCTTTTCATTATTCCAAGAGTACCCTGAAGAAATTGAAGAATTGTGTTGCAATTGGTGGAGCAGGCTAGAAATTTTTGGGTCTTACAACCAATCTTGAAGAATGACTTGGAGCCAATCTGGTACAATGAAGGAGAGGGAGAAAAGGGACCCCTCATCTTCATATTTTTGGGAAAGAGCATCCACCACTACATTTTCCTTGCCCTTCTTGTAAATGATCTCATAATCATAGCCAAATAGATTGGTCACCCATTTTTTCTGTGTCGGGGATGAAATTCATTGTTCCAGAAAATACTTGAGACTCTGATGATCAATTTTGATTTGGAATCGTTGACCCAGTAAATAAGGACGCTAGAGATCCACAACATGCACAATAGCTAACATTTCCTTTTCATAAGTGGATTGGCCCAAATTTCGCTCTGTAAGTTGTTTGCTAGTGAAGGCCAAGGGCCTTCCATCTTGCATGAGGACAACCCCAATTCCTTTTCCTGAAGCATCACATTCCAATACAAAATGATTTGTCAAGTCTGGGAGTGCAAGGATAGGGTTCAAGCACATAACATCTTTTAGGGCTTGGAAGGCATGATCTGCAACTGAAGTCCAAGTGAAGGAATTATTTTTAAGGAGGGAAGTGAGAGGAGTTGCAATCTTTCCATAATTCCGAACAAACTTCCTATAATAGCTTGTTAAACCCAGAAAACCATGCAATATCTTAAGAGTTTTAGGGTGAGGCCAAACTTGCATAGATTCAATTTTATTAGGATCTACGTGAACACCATCCTTTCTGACAATATGATCTAGGTATTCCACTTCTGAGGCACCAAAGGCACATTTAGATTGTTTGAGGAAAAATTAGTGCTTAGAGAGTAGATGGAGAAATTGATTCACATGGGAGAGATGGGATGACCAATTTTTACGATATATGAGAATATCATCAAATAAAACTAAGACAAAATGACGAAGAAAAGGATGAAAGACATGATTCATAAGACTTTGGAAAGTGGAAGGAGCATCACACAATCCAAAGGGAATTACCAGAAATTCATAATGACCCTCATGAGTACGAAATGAAGTCTTGGGAATGCCTTCTTCTTTCATACGGATCTGGTGGTAGCTGGAACATCGATCCAATTTGGTGAAGTACTGAGAACCACTCAATTCATCCAAGAGGTCATCAATGATAGGAATGTGGAATTTGTCTTTGATTGTGAGTTTGTTGAGGGCACAAAAATCAGGACACATGCGCCAAGTACCTTCTTTCTTGAGTACCATGACCAAAGGGGAAGAATAGGGGCTAGTACTGGGACGGATAACACTGACTTCTAGTAATTCATGAACAATTTTCTCAATTTCATTCTTCTGGGAAAAGGGATGACGATAAGGCTGAACATTGGGAGGAAGACTTCCCTGGATGAGAGGGATGGAATGATCATGGATGCCAAAGGAAGGGGGAAGGGATTTAAGGATGGTAAAACCAACTTGGTGGTGGGAGAGGATAGATTGGAGGTCAGGATGCACAAAATGTGTCTCAACAACATGAATGGAATGGAGTTGGTCTATAATTCCCAAATGACCTTTTTTGAGGAGCTTTTCCATGAGATGGGAACTGATGATCTCTGGGGAGCTCGTTGTGATGCCTTGGAACTTATATTATTGTCCCTCCTGTTGGAATTGCATGGTTAAGTACTTAAAATCCATGAGAATGGGGCCTAGAGTGTGTAACCATTCGACACCAAGAAAAATGCCACAAGCACCCATATATATAGCAAACATATGGGATTTCAGGTGATACTAACCAATTTGGAGCCACACATTTTCACATCGTCCCCCACATTTCATGGACTCACCATTGGAAATCATGATTTGAAAATTATTGACGACACAAATGTAACAATTGACTTCTTGGGTAATGTGGTGATGAATAAATTTATTGTTGCTACCAATGTCCACAAGGATGATGACTTTTCTATTTTTGATGTAACCAATTAAATTGAGAGTATGGGGAGTAGAGAATCCAGTGAGGGAATTAAGTGAAATTACTGGGTCGACTTCGGGTGGGTTAAAGGGTAGGGTGAGGTCAGATGGTGGTGGTAGTTCCTCCACCGGTGGAACAACTACATCTTCATCAGGAAGATCCTCAGTCACAACCATAAAAATATTTTGTTCCTTACACTTGTGCCTGGGAAAATATTTTTCATCACAATTATAACAAAGACCCTTGAGTTGGCGTTCAACCATTTCAACCCTGGTTAATTTCTAGATCTTGAGAGGAGTTGCAGGAGGAGTAAAATTAGTGGGTTTAGGGCGACGAGGAAAGGAGGGTTTGTGGGTCTCGGAGGAGACAATTTGTTGGGATTCCTTGCTTCTTTGAGTATCTTCCAACCAAGTCTTGGGGTGTGCCATGAGAACATGGGCACAAATTTCATATTTGAGGCCACTGATAAAGAATTCCCTAAATAAATCATCGAACATGCCCTCCATTCTGAAATCCAAGTGCTCAAATGCGACAATAAAGTCTTCCATTGTCCCAAACTGCTTTAAATTGGTCAAATGACCTAAATGGTGGGTGTCAGAGTCAAAGTGGTCATATAGTTCGGCCACAAACTATGTCCAAGAAACATACCCTTGGCATGCCTTCTTTCACCATTGCCACCATTGACATCATTCTAGATCTAGATATAGGACACCATAACGAAGCTTGGCTAAATCATCAGTAATGCCATGCAAAGAGAAATAATGTTCCATTTGGGTGACCCAGCCTGTGGGATCTGATCCATCAAATTTATTCAGCTCAATTATGGGTGGGAAGAGGTCTCGAGAAAAGTGGATAGTATGAGGACCTTGGTAATGGGAAGAGTCATGGTCATCTTGATAAGATGGTTGTTTAGAAGAGGAAGCGTTCTAGAAATGGCCCATGAAGTGTTCAAAGGTGGATTTGAGGCCTTTGAGGTCTTCGATGTGGGAACATTGTTCCTTGAGGATATCAAGAGTCGAATTGATTGAGATAATGTTGGAACTGATATCCTTGATGTCTTCCTTGTTCTGGTGGTTTTCAGAGATCAAGGAATTGAGTTCTTGGGCTCTTGTGGTAGCCATTTGAAAAAAAGGGGCAGGCAATTGGTATAGGGGAAACAAAAGGGATTTGGGGTGTTGGGTGAGATCACTGAGAAGAAGGGTGTCAAATTATAGGTACCACTGCGATTAGGGAGAAAAGGGGGATCCAATGGGATAGGATCAAAATAAGGGTATCGGAGAAGGGTCGGGTCCACAAAACAATTTATGGTAAAAAATGATAAGTATCACTAGGATTGGGGCAAAGAGAGGAACCCAGTGGAATAGGTCCCAATTAAGTGTGCTGGCAGGACCACTATACTCTATTTTTTTTTTTTTTTTTACTAATTAGGAGTTATACTCTAGCCTGAAGAATATTGTAGTGATGAAATGCCCAAATGCTTAACAGGAAGAAATGTGTAGTAATTTCGCAACCCAATTGCAAAAAACACAGTTGCGTGGCAATAGATCTTGTATTTTCTATTTTTGTTTCCGCCCCAAGGGTTAGGGTATTCAAGGGTTCTACTGACAAGGGTTTTACTTGTGCTATAGCTCTCTGATATACATGCGGGGTCCAATAGTAGTACTCGGCCCAATATCTCAGGGCACCAACTAAGGAGGCTAGAGCATGCCCTTAGCCATACTACCCGACTACCTAGGTACTAGAGAGTATATTCCCGAGTGTTGTTCTCGGTGGCACTATAATAGTCAGGCGACCGATTGATTTATCTATCGATGGCTTCAGGAGATCTAGGTTGATCTGTATACAGGTGTTGTCTAATGCGCTACCACTCGAAGGGGTACCAACAGGGGTTACAAGGGTGGCTAACAGATGTGCGCTTAAGTACCACTTGTATTTCCTGCGTGTATGAATCTTCGACCATGGTTTTATGCACATAACGATAGATCTCTGTATATTTAATACATTGGAATACGTCTCTACCCTGAAATAAATTAAACCACAATTTTTTGCTGAGGAAGGTGCTATGATACCACTTGTAATATTCCAGTTATAAAATAGTATGAAAAAGATAAATAATTAGCTAGAAATGGCAGATAAACAATGATATAACCAGAACAACACCACAATAATACCAGAATAACACCAGAAAGAGCACCCTGATTACTGAGAGTAATGTTCACTTGCCTCTTCGAGGGGGAAACCTCCAGCGGAGTAGCGCTCTATTACAATATTATCCAAGATAATATTTCTCATGCCCTCTACTTCTATTTATACTAAATCTATCTATCCAAAAGAACAATCTAGAGGAAGATCCTTCTAGAAGTGGAAGCTTCTATTAGGTCTTCTTACATTTGACTTATTCTTCCTTATTTCTAGGCCTTATTAATATTGGTCTTTATTACATGGAATTATATTATTCTACCTACTTGAGGGGCTAGGGAGGTTAGGTCCCTAACATAATATCATCATCTACCTTCTTATTTTCATTTTCTTGATTAATTATTTCATTCTTTATTCTTTTGATCTCTTCTTGTTCTTTGAGCATTTGCTTTAGTGACATGGTATATCTTGGGTACTTTTCTAGGAATTCCTTGGTGTATTTTTCAATATACTCAAAAGCAATTGAGTAATGTCACATTCCACTGCTAACATCATCTAACTTATATAAAACTTTATCTTTAAGCTTCAAAAAATCTTCCTCTTCCTCTATAGGATAACTGCCATCTGATTCTACACAAACTACTTCTATATTTTCTCCTTCACTTGTAGAGGAACATTCAACATCATCACACTTAGAATTATTGAAATCAGAGGATTTTGGAGAGTATTTACCTTCATTGTTCTTGATGGAGTTGTTTTCAGTGTCTTCCTTTTTTCCTTGATATGTCTTCTCTAGCTTCAACCATAGATCCTTGGCAGAAGTGCATTCTCCCATGCTTTCTTTGACATAACTCGAGAGTCCATTGAAAATGGTCTTGAGAGATAATGCATAATACTTATTTTCTTCCTTCTGTGCTGCAAACTTTCACTTATTCTTCAAGGGAATTGATCCACAAATAGCTTCTTTTCAAACACCTACTCGTTTTTCCTTCAAATACCCTTTCATTTCTATTCTCCATGTTGAGTAATCTATTTCATCAAAGAGGGGAACTTCATATGCATGTTCATCCATTTGTTTATCCATGGATATCCTTCAATATTGTAAGGCTTATGATGAAGGTCTTCTCNGGGGGGGGGGGGGGGGTGAATCAGTGTAGGGTTCTTTTTACTCCTTTACAAAACACCTTAGTTAACAATCACCATTTACTCATCATTCATTACTTTCATTTATAGCACGTTTTATGTAAACATATATATAAAAAAAATATCATCAATAAGCCATCATCACAAGGAATGCAAAGAACACAAGATATATGTATAAGTTTATTTTATGTTAAGGATTACAATCCTTGGGGGTTTTTTCAGCAACAACTGAATAGAGAAACAACTACAAAAGAGAAACAACTCTCAATGCAAGACTTAGCCTGCAAATATTATCATCAACTGAGAAGAGGAATCAATCCTCAATAGATACCAATTTATCAATAGGTACGTGGCCTATTTATACTACAGCCCGTGTATGTACGTGACCTGACTATGCTGCAACACATGTATGTATGTGCCCTGACCCACTGTCATCCTGCATACACCTTCACAACTTTTTCCCTTCAAACTCTTCCTGCCTCTATCACATCCACTTGTGACCTATCACTGCCCAATCTGTACCATAGAAAAAAACACAACCATATCCAATACCATCTAACAACCTATGCATGCTCCTCAACCATACACCATCAAAAAAGATGGATATCTCTCAATCAGAACATAAATGAACTACTCAACCAACCAGCTACCATATTCAACAACCATACAAAGAATGCCTCATGCATTAACATGAGAAAATCAAGACAATATTTACCCATACCAGAACCTCTGTGGTAGATATGAACCTATATAATGTTGATTTGGAACTTGCTTCAGACTTTAGGAACCTGACACCAACACTTACTCAAGTCTTCCATGTCTTTCCCAACTGTATGTGCCCTTTCCTCCTTTAGCACATGTATGTACGCACCCTGTATCATTGCAGCCCACATATGTAGGCGCTCTGGCTCACTGTAGCTCGCGTATTCCTTCAGAAACTAGGGTTTCTGAACTTCCAAAACTTTCACCATCAAGATATCATACTTATGGAACTTCTTATACGACCATGAGTATCTGGAATGAATCTTTCACCAAAATAGATATTCCATGTGCTCAAGAGATTCACACCCATAAGAGACCCTTGCTCTCTTATTTATACTTCTCCAAGTAGCTTCCTCATCCAACCAACTCTAACCAACTTCCTTCTTTTAGGGGCTAACCCACTTCTGACCTCTTGTCCAGTTCTAACCCACTTTGTTCACTTCTAACCCACTTCTAGTTGCAACTAATTTATTTTTAATTGTTTTCTTGTTGCAACCACTTAAACCATAACTAACCACTTTGACTTGTCAACATATTCTATGATATTCTAGAATAATTTGACTTCTTTGACCTTCTATGGGCTTCTAGACAACACATGAGGGTTCTCCAACTTCACAAGGCCATAATGCTATAACTGTGAGGGGTTATGTGACATTACACATATCATCGGAAATGGCATGAAGAGAAGTATACATCTAGATTAGTCTCACTTATAAATTCACGGGTAGTCATTACAATATTCTACAATCAATCCTTGGGTTCCTTAACCACACATCTAGGATGACTCAACCACTTAACCATTTGGACTTCATAAAGAATCTTCCCGTGAGGGATTTCACCATAAGGGGACCACTTTGGAGTTCATCCATTTCGTACTTCCTATCAGCCATGACAAGACAACAATGAACAACCTTTACATCATCCCATCTATACATCAATCCATGACAATACATCACTATGACACCACTCACATCTTTGACATCAATTATATCTATGACAACATAGGCCATCAATCAAAACATCAATGATACTATGACAAGACAACAACTCTTTGACATCAATAATTTGACATAAATGGAAACATAATGCAACACTACTATGGGTTTTGTGGGATTAAGAATCCAACACAATTGAAGGAATAGGAATCTGAAGTCCAGAATTACCAAAATGCTCACCAAGGATTTCCCATCAAATGAACCTCATCAATCATGAAGCTACTAAAATGTTTGAATGGAGTTGTAAATCCCCTCATTAGAAACATCTACCTATTATCTCCACATTGCAAAAAATGACATCTCAATTGGTCATTACACAAGAAAATTATGGATTTTCTATGGTAGATTGAGTTGCACCAAAACCTACCCTGGGTTATCGTACCGCAATTAAAAATAAATAAATAATAAAGTGAAAAAAAATTCAAGCGACACATGGTGTATCGGTCTGAATTTGTTTTAGGGTGACACATAATGTATTGGCCAAAAATATTTTTCGGACCGATACATTGACCCGAAAAAATATTATTTACCCTCGACATAAAATGACAAGTGAATAAAGTCAAAGGCATGAAAACATGGTTTATATTAACAATGTAGAAAAGGGAATAAAATGATGTTTTAAGATTTAAAAAGGGGTGGTATACACATGGTTTAAAGGGAATATAATTCAAAATATGAGGTGGAGAATAAGATAGATAGGGGACGCCTCTTAACCCTTTCATTGCCCCCTTTAAACAACATGTTGGCCCTCTCTCTGTTGATCAATTTTCATTGATCAAAGGTCAAGTATTTTGGCCATACTTCATTTTCTTGTATATCCCACACTTAGCCATTTTTCTCTTTTACAGGTTGTGGGAACCACACCCAAAATCATCATAAGTCCACAATATCACAAACCCACAAGTCCCTACACTCAGTCACTTTTCTAAATTTCTTTCTTTATCCTTAGCCATTTTTTCCGTTTGTAGGAGTCCCATTGTGGGAGGTAAACAATGTTTCAAAAAACCAAAACCCCGCAAACCGCAAACTCACATCCCATATTTCCACTCACCTCAAAATGACCCACATTATTCTACATCATACAAAATGAGAATTATTTTTGGATTGCAGATGCAGAAGTCTCCCTACATCTCCCCTTTCATATCCCAAACCCCACAATCCCTCAATCATCATTATGCACTATCCATCACTCTTTTTCACCTCCATACTTAAACATTTTCCATTCATCCTGGTACATAATCACATTCCTTGAGAACATTTATGATCGTACCCCCACATCAACCAACACATGAGGTGAATTAAAATCGTTATTAATGACGTAGTTCTTGTAAATTCACTGCCTTAAATCCAAATCAAATTATGCAATTAATAATTTTGAATTAAGACCTATATTGTGTAATATTAAGAAAGTACGTTGATCCAGGTGGATATTGGTGGCCACCCACCTATTCCACTTGAACCCCCACCATTGCTTCTTTCAGTTTTTCAGTTTTTGCACAGTTTACTATTTTTAGCAGTTTTTTCGGGTCCTGAACTTCCGGGGCCATTTTGAGGCCCTAAACGATGTTTTTTTGGGTATGTTGCTATCAAAAAATGGCGTCTAACAATGCCATTTTGTCTCGGGCATTGTAGGCCTCGGATAGATCTTTCCAACGAGCTATCATACACCTAAAACGGAGATCGTATGCAAAAGTTACGACCCCGGGAAGTTGATGCACCAACTTACCCAAACGGGGCCCACATGACTTT
>ML783798.1:1074828-1090307 GCA_009831015.1 Picea engelmannii
AGCAGCCACATCTCTTCTCAGAGATAAGCTACCAGCACCCTAGCTAGTTTATTTCCATTCTGTCTGTAAACATATTTCAGTCATTTGTTATTAATGAAATGAAGTCTTATTTCCGCTGCATCTCTGCGTTTATGTGTATTTCTATATTTCATTGTGTTCCTACATAAATCCGGATCATACGTGGATAATTAGTAAGGAGATTAAACCTTTGTTGTCAACTCCTACTATGAAAAAACCACCACCTTTTCATTTTAATCATCCTTTTCCAAATATGCCCAACAATAAAAGAGAACTCTATTATGGCGACACTGTAAATACACTAGGACGCGAGGACCGTTCATTCCAATGGTTCGAGGCATTTAAATGGTACACAACACTCTCTATAGAAGAAAAGAGTCCAAATAATTTTTGGACTTCTGGAATAGTGTTGGCAGGTTTTATGATGAAGGTATCACATTTTAAGGGGTTGATTCTCTGGTGCGTTGACAATTTCAACAATGAGAAGAGGATAATTCAATTGCAGGGGAAGATTCCTATTTCCTTGGCACCCACAATATTCAGAAGGATGCTCAGGCTCCCTGATCTTACAATGAAATTCAAAGGATCGAAAGCATACACCTTTTTAAAGGAAAACCATGGAGGGATGGATATCTTGGATAGTTTTCTTTTGAAGCCGTAAAACTACTATGAGAACTCCACCCAGATAGAGGTATGTTCCTTGAAATACCCCGATAAAGAGTTCATTTGATTATTTTCTAGAATTATTAGGAAATAATCCACAACCACTATCCCAAGATATGTATTGAATGCCTTGTACCTCTTTGTCCATGAGAGCATCTTGTTTGATTGGGATCGAATTATTTCGAGCAAAGTTTCTTCCAGTTGGTAAAATGATGGAAAAACACTAAATTCTTTATGAGTTCCTACTTGATTTTCACAATTGCATACTATCATATTTTTGAGGAATTTCCTCCTGCAAGGAACATTGGTTTTGGAAAAGACCTTGTTTAGTTCTGGTACCCTATATTGTGAAAACACAAAGCCGCGTCATTTTTATGCAATAAAAAATTCCTTTATGTCTACTTTCAAGAAGCTAATTTACAGTCCCACCACATCAAGATTGTCTATAGAAGTTGTTTCCTTATTGGAAGGAAAGGGGGGTTTTTCGAAACCTTGGATGAATTCAGTTTCATAAGACTATATTGTTTTGAGGGAAAACATTTCTTACTTCCTTTTTATGTGTCGAATAAATTCTTTTTTGTTGAAGTCTACAAACAATACAAGTTATGGCCACATTTATTTAATAAGAAGAGAAAAAGGCAGTTCATTACATTTCCCTGGAAAATTGAGGAAATCACTGTTAAAAGTATTTCCCATTTGGATGAACTTGCTAGCCATTTTGATAATTTCAAGCTAAAATAAGTTCCTGAAATTACAGGATTTGACCCTGCTGACATGTTTATAGCACACATGTCTGTAGTCGGTTACGACTCGTCATTTGTTAAGAATACCCAATTTAAGGAAGGTGGGGATGATCAAAACCCCATGGAATCCATCCCTAAGAAAGTTCATGGTGATATCGATACCTTGGTCAGCACTAAAAACCAATACAGACATAAGGGTTGAACCATGAGAAGTGGTAACCCTAACCCTGGTTCCCCCAACGTATCACATAGGAGTTCTTCAACGAAAAATAGGACCCAAGGAAGAAGTATTGGACAAAAGAGTTCTCATTCAGGAAATTCTAGTGACGTAGGGGATGAAAACCATTCAAAAGGATATATTGGGAAAACACATATTTCCCTTATAACACTCAAAAGAAAAATAAATGAAATTCAGAAAGGAGAGAACGAAGTTTTAGTACATGAACCTAAATATATGGAAATGGATGTTGAAGTGGAAGAACTTGACTAGGTCGAACAAAGATTGCTAGAAAACAGAGAAATAACACAAGAATTGGCTTGTTAAGAGACATTAGTATTTGAGGAGGAATCTATCACATTGCACCACGTGACCTTTAACAAAGAATCTAAAAAGTCGTTAATTGAAACAATTAACTTGAAAACATTTTTTTTTATGAAAAGTGGAAATCTGAGATTGATTTACAAGAGGTGACACCCTCAAAATTCATGCAATTTCATGAAGCTACCAGAGAAGCACTTAAGTCTTCAATTGATGAAATTGAAAAATAAAACCAGGTCTTGAAAGAAAAAATAAAAGAATAAGAAAATTCCTTACTGTTGAAACATTTGTTTGCTGAGCCAATTGAAACTATCCATCCTCTTAATAATTTAGAAGATATGATGAAATTAATTTCTAGAGTAAGAAGTACCTCAAAATTATTGACATCCATCCGACAGTATATTGGAGAGAATATCCATTTTTTTTTTAATCTTTGAGATATGGAAACTAGTTACTAGTTCCACTATAATTTCCTCAAGAATTACAAATTTTGAAGAATATCTCCAAAGGACCATGACAACGATGACAAATTCTACAAGGAAGTTGTCAACACATTTTCTACCAAAATATCCAATATGAATTATATGCAAAGAAGAGAGCATAATCTCTCGTCTAAAACTCGATTAAGGAAAATTAATGCAGGATGGTTAAAAATGATTGAATGTTTAAAGGAATTACTAGAGGAATGTGATGTCATAAATACCAATATGGGTGACTTATTTTTAAAGATTTTTGATTTGAAAAAGGCATTGAGGGGGCCACATTTGATAATGGATTCAATTCTACTATCTAAAGATTAGCTACAAGGATTCTTGGATGCCCTAAAGACTTTATGGGAAAATGAGTTCAATGAAATAACTGAATACTCAGAAGAGGAAGTAGAAAAGTGGTTGAAACTCTATGTAAATAAGAAAGAAGATGTTGAAGACATGTTTCATGAGATCAATTTTTATATTAAGGACGTTGAAAAAGGATTATTCAATGCAATAATTAAGCATGAGACAACAATTTTTCCCATGCAAGAGTATATTGAATTATAGTTAAAGAACGAATTGATAAAGATAACTAGGCCAGATCAACAAAAATGAGTCAAAACTGCCACAAAACCTCCATTCGAACACTCTACAAAAAACACTCCAATAAGTGAATGAACAGGGTTAATTTCCATCATAGTAAGTCAAGTAGTCATATTATTCATTTCCCTTCTCATTTAGTGTTGTAACATCAAGCATTGATGGTTCATCACACATCTCCTGGATTCAGTTGGTTGAGAGGTCAAAAGACACCTAGATACATTCGGTTGAACGATCAAATAACACACTACATCAGCCGATCAAGTAGTCGATATGTGTGTCAATCAGATAATTGACCAATAGTCGAAGATAGTCGGGAAGTGGATCGACCAAACCAACAATCGAGCATGAGTTAGATGCATAGGCGGTTTGTTCGAGCATCCTTATCGAGCCAACTCAATAGTGCAGATTTAGCGGAGTCAACCTTAACAACCGATGATTACATGTGGACAAGATCTTTCAGATTCTATGGAATTTTGTTTGACCTTGAGGCTATAAATAGCAGACCCCTTGGGTCATTATCATCATGTAGATCAATATGTTCAATATGAAATATGATTCTCTGATAACAGTGTGCTTTTATTAAGTGTTGTAATGATGTCTTTAAAGACCACCCTATGTCTTAAAATTTTTTGTTCCTCTTTGATTATTTGCAGTGTTGTGCTTTTTTTTTATTTCATGTCGTGTTCCACCCTATTCCCCAACATGGTACTAGAGTCGATGGTTTAAAACCTCGACCTGTTATCTGTAAACCTTGTTGAGTTGGATTTGTTATGTGATTGACTCTAGGCTGGTGGTTTATTGATTAGAACTTATTGAAATTGATCATTTTCTTTCTATATATCGAAGATGGCTTCGAACATTGATATTGTTTTTTTGAATGGATCAAATTATGTAGTATGGGAACCGTATATGGAAATCCTACTAAAGATAAAAGAACTATGGTAGTATATGAAGATTGTGATTCCAGATCCAATAGATGATCATACTAAGTTTGTTTTTGATGGAAAAAATGATGAGGCTATAGGGGTGATCAAGACCTATATCTCACAAGATATTCGATTTCACATCAGTGGAATTGACTTCCCTCATCAAGTCTGGAAGAATCAAAATTCATTGTTTGAACAAGTCGACAAGATCCACGCCATGCATTTGGAGAAAGAGTTGATATCTCTCAATCCTCATTCTTTTTATAGAATGGAGGACTATTTGGTGTGTGTCAAAGAACTCTAGTTGAAATTGGGTGAATGTGGAAAGAAATAACAAAATAAATATGGAAAACTCATCGAGCTGGTCCTAATTAATTTGAGAACACCACTCATCTTGTTCGTGTCGACCTTCCACGCCAACTAGCAAGCACACAAGGAAGATGGTAATGATTACACCTTTGAGTATTTTTGTGGTATTTTCATTATTGACTAGTTGCATAGACTACTTGAATAAGGAAATCTTGGCGGTAAACACCAAGCCCACTTTATTAAGGGAAAAAGAAAGATGGATCCCAGGGATAGAATACGATTTGATGCATCTGCATAGAAACATGCATATCGCGAACAAAAACCTAAAGGGTAGACATATGCACCTCATGGAAGTCGAAATAAGAATACATGTCAGTATTGTGGAAAGAATAGACATGTAGAGAAAATCTACTATAATAAGCGAGACAATTTAGAGGAGCAGGTTAAACACCTTGAAGGAGATGTGTACATTGTACACTGACTCGCTGATAATTTCACCTTCCAAGTCAGAACTTCTCACGACTTGTTGTCTCATTTTGCGTAGAAAAAATGGGTAGTTGACTCTGGGTGAAATCATCACATCGATAAGGATGCCTTGTTCACATGGTTGAATGAAGCTAAGGATAGGAAAATATATATTGCTGATGATTTTTCTCTAAATGTTTCTAGTCAAGGTGATGTTACCTGTTGACATGGGAAAATTTTCGATGTCTATCTTGTACCATATGTCAATGCCAATCTATTATATGTTTCTCAGTTAAAAAAGACAAGTAATATTGTTGATTTTTTTCTAGCTTGGTTCTATGTTCATGATTTGAGAAAGTTAATTTTATTATGACCGACGAGATTCTCGATCTGACGAAAAATTTGTACAATTTTTTTGACACAACTCAACCTAACACTGGACCGACTACACTTGTTACTCACAGTAATGAGAGAACTCAAATTTTTCATGAGTGTCTCAGACACCTAAATTTCCAAAGTCTATAGGCACTGGAAACTCAAAATATGGTTGTTGGTTTTCCAAAGGTGTTCCCCCTTGAAGGAGTCTGTAACGGTTATGTTCTTGGGAAGCATCATCAGGCACCATTCGAATATGGTAAAGTGTGGTGAGAAAAAAACCTATTGAGGTTGGTTTAGAGTGATGTTTTTTGCATCAATATACCTTCACTGATAGGTGCAAGGTATATTTTGACATTCATTGATGATTTCTCTTGTTTCCCATAGGTCTATTTTTTGAAAAAAAAAAACCTTGTCTTTGAAAATTTCAATGAGTTTAGAGCCTTTGCTGAAAATTGATGTGGCCAAACCATCAAGTTCTTGATATCATAAAATGGTGGTGAGTATGTAAATCGACCTTTTGAATAATGCTTGGTTTGACCTGGTATTCACCGGTGACAGTCGGTTCCTCACACACCTGAATAGAATGGCATCGCAGAATGAAAGAATCTGGCGTTAGTTGAAATGGATAGATGTATTTTGTAGGATAAAGATCTTCCTCATTACTTATGGGATGAAGCAACGTATTTTGAAAATTAGTTTCTCAATCACATCTCCACTCGAGTTGTTCCTTCCATGAATCTAGTCGAATGATGGTGTGGAACCAATTCTTCAGTTGGCCACCTCTATGTTTTTGGATGTGTTTCCTGGGATCACATTTTTTATGATTGCAGAAATAATTTGGATGCAAAGATTCATTCTTGAATCATGATGGGATACTCTGAAGAGTCGAAATCCTATCGACTATTTGATCCTGTCAAATGACAAATCATAATCAAACCAAATGTACATTTTTATGAGAAGTATTCTGGAATTATGTTTTTGAATGCCTCCTATGGATTGTTGTAGGATGATCCCTTTGAGACGTTGTCTCCAAGACTAATTCTCATGTTCTATACTTCAGTCCTTCGACTAGACAGTCGAAAATTGTTCTTGTTTCCATTAGACCGTCAACCTCTGATTCAACTAGTCTGTCATCCTCTATTTTGACTGGTCCACCGACTTCTGATCGACCTACTAAAGTGAATGGTATTTCACATGTTTCTTGTCTACCTAGATAGGATGTCAAGACAATTGAAGTTTCTAGAGCTGATGCCGAGAATGTTTCATCTAGAAAACAAACTCAAAGTCAAAAGCAACATGCCAATGTTTCCTTGATGACTTGTGTACTTGAAACTTTTGATATCGTTACCTACTCAGATGCCGAAGGATGACCTGAATGGGACTAGGCCATGTAGATATAAAATGATTATTTTTCAAAGAATCACACTTGGCAATTAGTTTTCCAACTGCAAGGAAAGAACATTGTGAAGTGTCTATGGGTATACCAAACCAAATTTACCTCTGAAGGTGTTGTTAAGTGACGTAAAGCATGCCTAGTTGCGAATGTATTTTCTCAACACGAAGGCATCAAATACAATAAAAACATTTCCTCTGTTGCAAATATGAACTCAGTTCGACTAATTATTTCCCTTGCTTCTTATTTTGGATGGAAAATCCATCAGATGGATGTGAAGAGTGCATTTCTTCATGGATACCTATCTGAAGAAATTTTCATGGAACAACCACCTAGATTTGTGACAAATTCTAACTTAATTTGTCGACTCAAAACGTCACTTTATGGTTTGAAGTAGGCTCCCTGAGCTTGGTATGCTAATATCGACAGTTTCAAACTTTGTGAATATGATAATAGCTTGTATGTACTCCACACCAATGGAGACACCTTGATTGTTGTTTTATATGTGGATGCATTACTTATTACTGGAAATAATACTGATCTCATTCTTAGATTGAAGAAAAAACTTGCTGACTCATTTGACATGATAGAACTTGGTACTTTGCATTATTTTCTGGGTCTTCAAGTATTGCCACTATGTGATGCCTTTTCCATTTCTCAGTCTAAATTTGTGATGGATCTGTTGACTAATTTTAAGATGGCTGACTGTAATCCTTTTTCTACTCCTTTTCAGTCTAGAGTAAAGCTTACCAAAACTTGTCAAACACTCATAGTTGATGCTACACATTATGAACAACTAGTTGAAAGTCTTATTTATCTTACTATTATTGGAGAAATCTCACCAGTATGGTAAGTAGATATACCTATTGATCCTAGACAGATAGTTTGGATAGAATTCTATAGGTTTCCTAGACTCAAGAAAATGGATTCAAAATCAACCTAAGGAGTGATAGAGATAGCATACCTTTCAATTTAGGTTGTCCTTTGTATATCCCAACTGATGTAGATTTAAATTTCTAGCTCCAATATCTGCAATCTGCTTCCTACACACAAAAGATAATTAATGTCTTTCTACATCTCTACTTGGTGTTATAATATTAGATCTAACTTGAATATAATCTAATCTATAATGGAATAAACTAGATCTACACATTTGCACATCAATTACAAACATTTGTAGAAGAAAAACCAATGATATATTAATGAATATAGAAGAAATACATCAAAGTTTCATACCTTGAATGATGATGCAATTCCCCTTTGGATCCTTTTATTGATATTATGGTAGCTGTGGGAGGTATTTACCTCCACGTGTAAACTTGACGAGGATAGAATACTCCGGGAAGCAAGAAGAAACCCTAATAAGTTGGCTAATAACCCTAGAAGACTTGTCAGCTCAAGAAGATAATTTATATTAGTTTATTAGCCTCCAAGAGAAGAAGTCGTCCAGAAATAATAATATATATTGAATAGAAAGATACCCAGAATGAGAATTCGGCCCAGGCAGTTAGCCAAAATTAGTATAAATATAGGAGGCCAGTTCTCATTCTGGCAGGTAGTCTTAGAATTGCAGAGAAACAACTTGTGCACACTGCAGTGCCCAGTCTTGTGCACACGTTTGAGGAGAGCTTCCATTGCAGTTGCTGCAGCTAACAGATCACGTTTGGCTTGGAATATCTCTTGGCTAGGTTTTGGAACATCTGATCAACTCTTGTTGGTGCACTATCCTTGGGGAAAGGTGCAATACCCTTTTTTTGGATATCTAGCCTTGGGTTTGATTGCAGAGTGATTCTCTATCAAGGTTAAGGTGCTTGGAGGGTGGCTTTGACCTATGGTTGGGTGACAATAGAGATATTGTCAATGGTAAAATGATCACATCCATTATATTCTAACAAGTTATGGGCCCACACCTCCTTCATTCAGTCTAACCGCTGGAAGGAAACATAACCAGAAGGATATTAAGCTCGTTGAAGAACTGTTGCTAGGGTTTCTAGCAAGAGTAGTCACCAAATCACTACCGCTAGGGTTACTAGTAGGTGCAGTTGTAGAAACCTTAATCCTCTCGTTGATACACCTTAAGTGAAGAGATTGACCTAATATCTAGATAGATCAATGCACCCTAGCCTAGCACATCTCTTGGTACTCTCAACAAGGCTAGACATCAAAGTTTGAGTTTGTGGTCAAATCTAGGGTTTGACCAAGTCAAAGAAGCCATGACTTATTCTATGAAGTCGGAGAACAAGTTAGATGGAGAATCTAACTTCAAAGCATGGAATACAAGGATTGACCTCATTCTTGCCAAGAATAAAGTGTTGGATATCATGAAAAGAAATATCATGGAACCAGTGTTTGAAGAAGGAAAAGAGAAGGAACCACATAACGTTGCAGTTATGGAGAAGTTCAAAGACGGTGACTTCAATTCCATGAGTATCATAGTGGACTCTGTAAAATACCACTTGATACCCTACATATCTCATATTGACTCATCGAAGAAGATGTATGATGACCTAACAAACCTCTTCTCAGACATAAACATTGGACAAGTCATGAGTATGAAGAATGAGCTTCATGACATGAATATGAATGATGATGACAACATAATATCATACTTTGTGAGAATCTCTCAGTTAAGAGATCAACTACAAGCTATTGAAGAGATCATTTCAGAGAAGGAATTGGTAAGCATAGTACTCATTGGTCTTCCCAAGACCTGGGATGCAGCATGAACACAAGAAATGAGTATTTGACATTTGAAGAACTTTGGACTTGCTGTGCTCAAGAAGAATCAAGGATCAATGCAAAAGAGAAACCCCAAAAGAAGTACGATGATCAAGCCTTCACAGAAAGATTCAAGAACTTTAGGAACAAAAGGAAGTTTGGCTCAAGGAGGAATCCAAATCAAGAGAAAGACATTTCAGAAATACACTGCTTCAACTGTCGAAAGTATGGTCACTACAAGAGTCATTGTCCCGAGCTAAGGAAAAGGAAGGAGAAACATGAAGCATCAGTTGTCAAAGAAAAGGAACCTACAAAGAAGACTAAGTAGGATGAAAGAGACTTCTTCTTCTAAAGGTAACAACACTCTTCTTATTTCTTGTACATATCTCGTTTGTATCGTCTTTGTACATATCTTGTATATCTATCCTTTGAAAGATAATGTATTCCAAGAAGAACTATACCTATGGAAGAACAAAAAGATAAGGATTGATATCATTAGATAATACACATGAAAGGATGAAATATGTTGAATCAATCATGAAGAGACTTAGAAGAAGCAAAGACAGAAAGAATTCGGAGAAAGACTTATAACATTTTTGTAGAAGACAACAAGACGGAAGCGTGGACTCTATTAGACAAAGAGAGCCAATTATATATTGCAGAAGACAATAAGGATGAAGATGGAAGTGTGGACTCTGTTAGACAGAGGGAGTCGATTATATGCACTCATACATGAATCAAGGATTAGGAGGGAGATAATCCTATGATCCATTAAAGATGATGAAGTATATATTCATGGTAGTAGCCATGAAAGACAGTATGTGTCTAGTTCAACCTCAGAAGAAATATTCTTCGAAGAGAAGCCTTAAAGTATCCCTGGTTTTCCATCCACATCTGTGATCCTATGATGAAATAAAGAAATGGAATCTTTAGGGAATGGAATCTATAAGAAACTCCATGGACCCAAGAACTAAAGAAACACATCAGGAAGAACATGAAGATTCCAAGAAAGAAAGAGAAGACAAAACAACCAGTCATTGTATTAAGAATCACAAGATTACCAGATTGATATGAACTCAATAAAAGAAATCAAGCAGAGGAACCGAAAGTCGTGATGAAGAACAATGTATGAAAGACTTATGAAGGAAAAAATTGCGAGATATAGAACTAGAGGTTCTCTCAGATGGAGGGAGAAGACTATGATGATTACTCATTTCGGTAAACCAAACATATCTTTACATGAGTCAATATCCATGAGTTGGAGTTCTACATTAGATAAATGAAAAGAATGTTCTCCAGAGCAATTGAGAAAAGATCATATGAAGAGCAATCTCAAGACTTTGAGGCACACCAGAAAGAGACCCTTGTATGCAGATGGAAGAAAATAACTTGGTGGAGAACCTCCAGTGCACAACAAAAGCATGGTGAAGATTTCCTATAACATCAAGATGATTACTTAGTAGATCAGATCTCATGATGATAGAAGAAGTGCCACATGGATATGTTCCAGTTTTCCAACAATGATATACTCTATTGATTAGAGCTACATGAAGCCTTCAAAGAAAACCAGTGTTCCAGACCAAAGTACATTTGAAATCAAGCATTACATTATCCGTGATGAAGTATATAAAGGAGAAAGTGGTTCTCCAATACATATCTCCATAGATGAGCAGATAAGCATACATTTTGGTAAAGATTCTATCCAAGATGAAAGAGTTTGCGTACTCAAGCTGGAGCTCATGGAGACGATCTCCTTATTGAAAAAGGAAGAGATGACTCCCAGGTTGGGAGTGAGCACTGAAAATATTATTGAGGACATTCATTTTCAAGATTGAAAAATAGTCCATCTTGGACAGATTCTTTCCTGTTCGAAAAGTGGATTGAGATTTCTGACGAACAACGATTTCCCATTGTGGTTAACATGGGAAATGGTCTAGATTGATGATGTATCATAGACAATGACTTCCCATTATGGTTAACATGGGGAGTGGTCTAGGGCAGTCTCTCTTGTTGAGGGTTACTCAAGAAGACTGGCCCGCCTCGCCAGACAATGATTTCTCATTGTGGTTAACACGAGGAATGGTCTGTTTTGGAGGTTGGTACATGACAATATTTTCCTCTTGTGGTTAACAGAGGAAATCGTCTGGACAATCATTCCTTAGGGTTTATACATTCTCTCCAGGGTGCACTTTGATTAGTGTAGGAGGAATGGCCTAGGGTGGGCAATGGTCCGAGATCAACAATCAGGGGCAGGCATTCATTAGGGTTTATACATTCTCTCCAGGGTGCACTTTGATTAGTGTAGGTTGAATGGCCCAGGGTGGGGAATGGTCCAGGTTCAAAAGCAGGACAATTATTATTCCTTGCTTGAGAAGAATAGTCTAGATATCTCATTGTTCTATTCTGAGGGAATATATTCTTTTAGATCTCACATATGTGAGTGAAATATTGGCCCAGATGATTCAGTTTATATCATAACATTGTTTTTGTGCAGGTTGATATTAGATGATTGTTATGAAGACTATATGACAGTAGATGTATACTACTGTGGTGGATGTGTTCCACTCTTCGTGACTATATGTTACTGATCAAGTACTTGTTTTCTACTTGATGTGGTAGTGTACCACTGGATTGTAGTTATGTACTACTATGGATAGACATAGTTGTGTTCTATTTTGTTTTGATTGCCTTGAAGACTATCAACAATATTGGAAATGATTATCAGTTAGATGGATACTCAAAGGACAGATATTTCCCAAATGGAAAATGGTTCAGAGCATATACTCTTCTAAATTAGAAGAATGGTTCTTGTATCACTCTATGGAGTGAGCATCATGTCTGATTACTCAGATAGAGTATGGTTTTGAGAGATGATGCAGCTGATGACATTGATGATGATGATGGTGCTCATGATCTAGTCATGATCTAATCTATATAGCTATGTTGATGCTACTGAGTGAATGGTATGTTTTTGTGCTCAAGACCATTACCTGCAATACCTCCCTAGCTAGGAGGGAGTGTTGATATTATGGTAGCTGCGGGAGGTATTTACCTCCACTTATAAACCTAACGAGGATAGAATACTCCAGGAAGCAAGAAGAAACCCTAATGAGTTGGATAATAACCCTAGAAGACTTGTCGGCTCAAGAAGATAATTTATATTAGGTTATTATCCCCCAAGAGAAGAAGTCGGCCTGAAATAATAATATATACTGAATAGACAGATACCTAGAATGAGAAGTCAGCCCAGACAATTAGCCAGAATTAGTATAAATATAGGAGGCTAGTTCTCATTCTGGCAGGCAGTCTCATAATTGTAGAGCAACAACTTGTGCGCACTGTAGTGCCCAGTCTTGTGCACAGGTTTGAGGAGAGCTGCCATTGTAGCTGCTACAACTAGCAGATCACGTTTGGCTTGGACTATCTCTTGGCTAGAGTTTGGACTATATGATCATCTCTTTTTGATGTGCTATCCTTGGGGAAATGTGCGCTACTCTTTGTTTGGCTATCTACCCTAGGGTTTGCTTCCAGAGTGATTCTATATCAAGGTTAAGGTGCTCGTCTGATTTCTGGCTATTCGGAATAGGAAAATCTCCTCTGCAATTGGACAACATAAATCTACAAATGATTCTTCCCTCTCTTGCTCAAGAATTTCCTTTATTATATAGATCCTTGGAAGAGGCTTGGGAGAGCTTCTAGATCTTCTAGAACCTAGTAGAAACTTGAATGATGTGAGTTCCTAGGATCATGGCATGAAGATACAACTCACCCATCACTTATCTCTTTGTAACTCATCGAATCTAGAAGGTTTCATAGATCATTGATTTTTTCACTATAGATTACATGAGATGATCATTGCATGTTGTCTCCTATGAGTCTTGTGATGACCCTAAAAAAAGTCCCAAATCTCAAGAAAGAAATGTGTTTTGGATTTCATCTTCTGTTGGATTCACTTCTATCATGTAGGGTGGAAATTAAGGCTATAACAGATGCCCCCTAATGTCTGAGGTCAGGAAAGGAATGGATGGTCGAAACACATTACAATGAAATAATTTCCATGTCAGGCAACATGAGGAGAGAGAAAAGGAGGTCCATAGAGCAAAGAGGACCCACAATAAAAAACCAATAATGAAGCATATATAGACCACCCCCTAGGTATAAATACTCATACTTTGAAGAGCATGGCCACCAAACAATACACTATGGATCCATGACATAACATGCAAGACCATGGCCATGAAAGAATACATGGTGGATCCATGTCATCAATGAGATCATAGCCACAAGATAATACAATGTGGATCTATGTCATGTATACAATCATATCCACAAAACAAATACAATGTGGATCTATGACACAACATATATACATTAGGAAGACAATGAGAAATGAGGGAATTGTCCCCAAAGTATTAAAAGTACTCATAGATAAGTGATATACCCCATCGCAACTTGGGAGGGGATGTTGTAAAGGAATGATGTGTCCCAAAAACCAAGGTATTCATACCAAACCCTGATGGTACAAATCTACATTATGTGAATAGATAATTTGATGTCGAGCATGGTAGTGACCACCTGATTACCGGTTATTGATCTATATTATTAACAAACGTTATAGGACCCACTGATGAGGAATATGGACCCCAAGGTACCCAGTAGAATCTAGTGAGTGTGAATAGAGGATATATTATCGAACACTCGTAGAATCAATCAATCGAGAGTCAATGTTGTATACCCAATGTTGATCATGAGGAGGCATGCCACTGATGACTGCAAGCTCTAAGGTACTAGCTAGTTTCTTGATCCCTTTTCTAGATATTGTGTGTTAAAGTCGATAGGAGGAGATCCATCGAAGGAGGGCCTTAATGTATCCCCCATTAATTGACATGAAACAAACATCTAGAGATTATGTGAAGAGAGAGCATCACAAAGTACTACTGACACAGGGATGGTAAACTCAGAAAGTAAACAAAATAGCATATGGTTGACTCAAGCTTAAAATTTCCTTGAACATATAGCATGACACAATGGTGACTTGGCAGTGAAATACAAGAGCTGGATGGATATAGTGCAACAATGCAAGAGGCATTGAAACACTCTCCATGATGTATGGAAGAGTAACCAGTTGGAGGAGTATCTCTTACTCATATTATTGGGATGACTCTTAGGTAAGATAAAACCTAATTGTATGATGAGGACTTAAACAAGTGTCATTTTCAAGGGAGAATCAACTGACGCAACCATTTCAAGAATAAAACAATAGTGAAAAAACCCCCAGTCTTTTTTTTGTGTGTGTTTTTGTCTCCTTCATGGTTTAACGAGCGTGAAATAATGACATAAGTATGCTCGGTATGTACCTTTTTTCATGTCCTTTTATGAGTCCGAAAAATATGAAAAAGTGCACTCGATAATTTATTTTTTTGTGTTCTTTTACGAATATGAAAAAGAGATAAAAGTATACTCTTCTAGAGAGAATGTGTGGCTTAACAACATGCTCCTATGGTCCGATCACATGGAAATGACCTAAAAAAGATGAATGCAAATGGTATAGGAAAGTGAGATCCCCTCTTAACAGTTGTTCTTGTTGATTAAGGTTGGTTGTCATTGATGTCAACCCTTGAAGAAAGCCTTGTAGCACAAAGGTTTGGGTAATGGACCCAAGATTGTTTGATGTAAATATGACTCATTATTTTTTTTTCATGGTTGATAAGAAGTAAATATGGATGAACTCCAAAGTGGTCCCCTTATGGTGAAAGCCCTCACGGGAAGACGCTTTGTGGAATAAGAGAATCCATGCTTAATTGTGAAATAATGAGATGAAGGACAATGAATTTGTTAGGTAAACTATCTTATATGGATAGTTCTTGTCATGCCATTTCCAGTGGTATGTAGAATGTCACATAACTCCTCACGGTTAGAGAGTTATGACCATGTGAAGTTGGAGAACCCAGGTTTGGGTAATCGACCCAAGTTTGTTTGATGGATAATGGTATGATTTTTTCTATATTTAAAGGTAATACTATTCTAGATGGATATTAAATGTCATTACATTTTTGGTGGTATGTGGAATGTCACATAACTCCTCACGCTTTGACAGTTATGGTCTTATGAAGTTGGAGGACCCTCATATGTCATCTAGAAGCCCCAAAAGGTCAAAGTAGTCAAAGTGGTTTAAGAGATTTTAAAAGCTAAATAATAAAGTGAAGTGATGAGTGTATTATAATTCAAAGTGAATACAAAATAAATTATTTC
>ML783798.1:1095315-1111973 GCA_009831015.1 Picea engelmannii
TCAAAGTTATGATTACTTCAAGTTAGGGTTGTTGACTAATCCAAAACTAGGCATGTGAGACTAAAGAAAAGTTTGATGAAAATGCTAGTCTCTTGTTGTTAAATTTAAGGAAGGTTTGAAAGAATGTGATCATATACACCAGGCCTATTATAGAGCTACAAATCATATTTGCATGATGAAATTGATGAGGGCTTTTGGTTGAGGTACATGTTGAGTACATGGTTGAGACAAGTAGTTGATGAGTTGGCACATACATGAGGTGTATAAGTGATGATGTTGGTACATATTGATGAGTCATAGTTTATGAGTAGTTGACACATGATTGGTACATACTTGGTACATGGTTGGATGCACTTTTTTATGGTACAGGTTGATTACAGGTTGGTGCATGGTTGATGCACTTGTTTATGGTACAGGTTGATTACAGGTTGAGGTACAGGTTGATGCATGGTTCATATTTATTGGTACATGTTTACAATGGTATATCTCACAGTGATAGTGTGACAGTGGTTCCATCATTCTACTTCTGCTTCAGGGTGGCAGGATGGGGCAACAACAAGTGGTTGTAGCCACCTTTCGGTTGTAGCCGAAGAACATAGGGGGTTGTAGCCAGAGAATTGGGGAGTTGGAGCTTCCCTCAGGTTGTAGCCTAAGAAATTAGGGGGTTGGAGCCTCCTTCCAGTTTTAGTTGGAAAACAAAGGAAGTTAGTGTTTCCAATGAATGTAATTCTTCAAGACATATAAGAAAAAACATTCTATGGTTTTCTCCCGATTTGGGTTTCCACGTAAAACACTGGTGTACTGTGTATGTGTGTGATTTTTTATTTCTTACTTCTCATTATTGGATAATAATTCTACATTGATATAACATTTGAATAAAAATGATTATAATTACGTTATTACTGATTCACCACCCCTCTCAGTAATCCAACAGTTCTCTCCATGGGTGGATGGATGCAAAATAGAGGCCAAATAATGCAAGAGGTGGATGGCCAAGGGATATTGCAATAATTGTAAGTGGGACCTGGGAAAACAACAAAGCAGTGGAGGGAAGCATGACGCAAACAACAAATGCATAGGTGACCATTAAGAAACAATAAAAAAAAAATTGGAACCCCCTTGGGATATTTCCAGAAAATAGATGAAGAAAGAAGAATGAAGCTCAATCATCAAGTCATGGTGGGGCTAAAGGAGGGCTCCGAGGCCTATAGGAAATTGCAACATGGGCATTGCATGGCTCAAAGTGATAACTATGGCGCCCATGAAGGGTAGGAACTACTGAACAAGTTATGGCATGAAAAAGGAGTGGCTAATGTTACAAATCGACGATATCGAACCTAAGGTGGTGTAATGGTAGAATGGATGGTTAATAATGAAAAATAGTAAAAGTAGGGAAAAACCTATCCCTATATGTCGGTTTGGAAAACCCATACCTCAAGTTTAGTGGATGTCACCATCTTCATAAAAAAAGTCCCTTTAATCTTGTTAAACATAGGAAAACTAGATGTCAAGGTCAATTTAATAAAAAATGGCATTAAAATAACAATAAGCTCAAATAATGAAAAGGAATCCACTAACTTTGTCTCAATGTGAAAAAAGAATTGTGTTTCCCAATAAGTTATAAAAATAAACTTACCATGGTAAAAACTCATTCTTCATTGCAAAGAGAGGTGAGTGGAAAAATTTGGAAGAAAACCCTCCTCCAAGTGTAGGTGTCTAGAGCTCATTGTGGAGGATTGGCTCAACCATTCAGCTTGTCATCAGATCTAGGTAAGAACTAGTAATCCCATCTTCATTTCCTTTGTGTTTTTCATGTATTTTAGTGGGGAAATGGTAAGCCCACAAGCTCTATTAGCTATCAGTCGTGAGGATCGATTTTTGGTGGCTCATCATGTGGCTCTTCATAGGTGTCATGCAGCCCATCGCGTGATGACCCATGAATGTGCCTCGAGTCATGAGGTCCCGCACAAAGGGTTTCATATGTGTTGTTTGTTGGGCCGTGTTTTGGGAAAATTTTTCCTAAGGGGTTTCTTGTTTTTATGTTTCTTGGATGTGTGTAGGTAACTAGACAAGATGATTGAGTGGAAAGAGAGATCCCATGAGGCTAATGACTTTATTTCCCAAGGAGATGTAGTGACCTTGAAAACTCTCCAGTAATGTGGGTTGTTGAAATTCTTCTAGTGTCTGCTGCTAGTATCCCATGAGTACCTATTGCACCAACTGGTTCATTACTGGGACCCTGCCCAGGAATGATCTATTATCTCAGGTAAAGTGTTGCAGTTGGACATGGATGATGTGTACTTATGTATTGGATTGTCCTGGAGAGATATATCATGGCGGGTAGATTATTCATTAGGTGGAGATGATCACTCCATGATGAACTTCATTGAGTAGTATTGTTGGTATGGGTCCCATCAAATGAATGACAACATCCCAATCTAATACATTATAGGTTTTCCACTCAAGACCATCCTATTTTGCATAACCCATGCAATCGATAGGACCACATTTAACAACGAATACAAATATGCAGGTGGAACTGATGTGCTTAGAGCCAACAATATTTAACAAATGTGAGGGAGTCTTAGCTAACATGAATACCCAACTGTCTCGATGCAAGAAGGGAAAATATAAATAGTTCAGGTATGGATCCCTTCTGGTAATGATTTTCATGGAGTGCGTGCCTCAACTGAGGCCAGAGATAGTGATGGGTAAGCCAAGGCCTCAAGATCTATGAATAAAATTTTGGGGTGAGTACATGGGAAGGGTACTGGGGGGACAACATCTAGGCTGCTACGATACTGGTTTCGCCATTTTGTGGCATCACTAGATCATTAGTATCTAGGATTTCCCCTATGCGAGGATCGACTTTCGATAGGATCTAGAGCTTTCGTTCCCCTAGGGCAAGGCGCGGGGCCCCAATGGTAAGTATATATATATATATATATATATTTGGAAGGTGCAAAATAACTGACACAGTTTCGTTTTATTGCAGATGTCGGACCAGCGTGTCTATATATATATTTGGAAGGTGAAAAATAACTGACACAATTTTTTTTTTTATCGTAGATGTAGGACTAGAGCGTATAGAGTGATGGGGCTGACGTTGTCTTCGGAGAAACGATGAGGAGTCATTGTAGAGGGAGGGAGGTGGCAGTAGTGAATATTTGCATCGTTTTTGGCACAACTTGGAGGGGATGACCATAGGAGTCCCCCCCATGCCAGAGGATGAGATGTCATTGCATCTGCAATGACACATGGGAGGTGTACCTTGCCCATTTTTCTGACTTCTTTGGAAGGTGGCTCAGGCAGTCTTATGCTACCTGTTAGAGTCCTATATTTCATAGTATCGTATGGTGATTGAAATTTCTTCCTTTGGTAATTTTATGTTGTAAATAATATTTCATTCTGCAAATGATTTCCAAAAGATAAAAAAATATAAAAAATAATGAAAATGAAAAGAGGGTATACAAGAAAAGAAAAGAAAAGAAAAAGGAAAAAATAAAATAAAACAAAAAGAGAAAAAAAGAGAAAAACAAGAAAACCTCATGAAAAGAAAAATAAGTTTGAATCATACAGTCTAATCATGATCAAACATTTTAAATTGTTGTTGTTAGGTTAGAGAATAAATTTGGCCAAATTGTTTAATCTTGGCTAAAGTAGTTAGGTAGAGGAATAAATTAATCCAATAGTTTAAGTTGGATTAATAAGTTAGATGCATAGGTTAGAAAATAGATTAGCTGATTTTTGCCTTTATAAAAAAAATTGAAAAGGGTTTGCACATTAAAATGCACCATAAAATGTTGAAAATAGGTTAGTTTAGCATAGGAAAAAATAATTAGAATGCAAGGATTTAAAAAGATAACTTTGGCTTTATGACACGTCTATTTTGTCCAAAATTCGGAAGTTGACAAGACATTTTGTCTTGTAGCGCTTAATATTCACGAAAATATCCATCGAAAGCACCATTCCATACCTGATCGACGACCCTCAACCACTTCCCCCCCCCGACCTACCTACCTTTATCAATGGAGGGGGGGTCTGAAAAGAATGTTTCCCCACTATGGTCATACCTAACGTGGTGCATCCTCAGTGTTTCGCACTCCCCCTCCTATTCCCATATACCGTCGACCCCCCCCCTCTGAAATCTTCCTAGCCTAACCCCGATACCATTCACTCTCCCCTCCACTATTACTCTCTCCCTACATGAAACATGTCCCACACTTTATACCCATTAGCCAATTAAACCCCTCCCCATGACCGTTAGTTGTCCCATAACTATCCCACACCATAACCAATATCCTTGTGCGTATTAAAACCCCATGTTTTCATCTTGTTACATTGTTTGTTGAGTAAGACCCCGTGAAGACTGCGCCAAGCTAAGATGTCAAATTGTCACTGCCATCTCTCACCATCAACAGGAGAATCTTTCTTCCAGTAATTACAACATCACCATCCTTTACTGTTGATTCTGTCAATTATGGCTCCCAAGGTCAAGCCTACCGACAAATCTAAAAACCCAGTGATTCCCCCTCCCATCAAATTGAACCACATACCTCTAGAAGACATAGACTAAAAGGTTGCAGAGTCGAGGTGCAAATTATTTTTTTATGAATTGCACTGCTGATTGAAAGATATTTTCCTTGACCATAGCGATGAAATTGGACTCTGGGAGTCCAATTTTCCCCTTTATATGTTTCCTCAGACTTACCATTTCCCGAAATTTGTCGTCAGATGTCAAGCCAATTATTTTCCAGGCCAAAGAGACATTGCCTCCCCCACAAGTGAAATACTATTTACAATTACCTCTGAAACCATTGACCAAATGTTACAAATCCCTAAAAATGACTCAACCACCATGTTCTCCGTTGAAGCCCTAAATGACCTGTACCAGAAATTAACTTTTCCCCAAAGAGCCCAGATTTTTGAGATCTTCCTCCCTGAAGATGCCCAATTGCCCAAGAAAAATCTACCATACCCCTCTTTCATTTTTACAGTGAAAGCAAACCAGATCATATCCATGCTATCATATCTGTTAGGTTATTACTCTAATGAATGGGTATATGAACCTATTCTAGGTTTTCTGTCCATTTTCTCTACAGAAGAAAAAGTTGTTGTCAAATTCAATTTTAGTCAATTTTAGCTGACAATGTTCATCAACAATTCCTTAAGTTTCCAACTGAAGGAATGTTCAAATATTCATCAATGTTGGTTTAAATGTTCTTATTTTATCAACAAGACATGTTTCCTTTTGCACTTCAGAAGTTAAATAAGCAAGGAGGCCCATAGTCAGTCATATTCTAGACCACATTGGTGAGGAAGAACTCAACAAAGTACAGTTTCAAGTATTTCATTGACTAATTCATCCACCCAACCACTTGTTTGTTGAACAACACCAAAAAACACATTATTAGTGAAGAAATTCAGAAGGTTTTTCACCTATCCGATCAGGCCAATATAGGTGACTGGTATTTATATCAGAACTATATAGAGATCAAGGTGTATGGATGTGATCTTCCACCTTACAAATTCCCTAAATACCTCCTAATGAGGATTTTTGCATTGGGGTATATAAGGAAAATGATAAATTAAGATGAAATTCATTTTGTAGCAGCCAAGAAGAAATCCCAATTCAGAATCAAAACTCAGATTGGGCCTTTCATTTGCAACAACATAGCAACAGGTGAAGAAGTAGACAACCTTTTGAAATAGATGAAGTTTCCTTTGAGCTTCACTTGGTCATATAACCCATTTGGCATCATTTCTAAAGTTAGGACCAAACAAAATGCCATTCCTTATGTGCACACACAAAGACCAGAGGTTGAAAGGTATATGAACCAGGATGAATGGGAAGAAAACACCTTGCAAGAACCAGAAGAGAATCATATCTCTATAACCACTTCACAAACCATTACACCTCAAAAGAAATCAGATAAAATATCAAGGAAGCAAGTTTCTCCTTCAGTCACAGAGGTATCAGCTGAAGATTTTCAAGTATATAGAAAGAGGAATAAAACCAACCACACAACATATTTTACTAAAGAAGGAGAATTGCAGTACACAATAGTTTTGGAAGGACCACATTCTTCAACCTAGTTAGATAATTTGTTTATATGTTCTCCATCATCACCATCCTCTCAAATAAATCCAGACACAACTTTGACATCTGAATCAGTTCATGGAACAAAGGAGTCAAACATTTTTGACAAGTATAAGTAAATTAAACAAAGGAATGAGCTTCTTAATACCAATACTTATACTCAGTTTTGGAAACATATCTCTACTTCTCAACACAGACTATTGTTAGCCTTTGACACAAAAAAGGGAAGAATTCAAATGGCATTCTTACAAGAACAAGTCCCCTATCCAAAGACAAGATCAGATTACAATAAGACTTCTTTTTAGTTTGATATAAAGGATGTCCATCCCGTGGACCAAATGGATATGCATAGACAGATAAGAGAGATGATATTTTCAACTCTGACAAATACCTCAATGACTACTTCTAAATTGTAGGTATCACTGACCAATATCCAATCTCAATTAAAGCTTGAGAAGATCTTTTCTTTGGTCAAGGATAATAAAATAAAATCATTGGAAGAGTTAGTTCTCAAAATTGGATATGATCCCACTAATGTCAAAGCAACAAAGGAGATGATAAAAAAGAAGAATGCTGATATAGCATCACTCAGGAAAGATTTGAATATTCCAGCAATAGAGGATTCACAAACTAAAGAAGTAACTGAGATATAACTCCAAAAAGAAGAGATGCTAAAATTGATCATGGAGCAAAATGCACAAATTAGGGAAATGGAAGCAGAGATGGACAAGTTGATCAAATAAAAAGAGAGGAATGTACAGTTGGCCATGATTCCAGTATATGCAGTGCCCCTGATAGGAATAAGAACAACATAAGTGTCTACAACAACAACAATCCAGTACAAACTTCAGATGCCTCTCATAAACTAGTGAAATCTATGGAGGATATGTCCATACAATGGGGAAAAAATTAAAAATCTATGGGAAGAGGTAAATACATTACAAGAACTAAAAGCAATGTTCTAGGCTTCTCATCAAGCAACAATGCATAAGTCACAGAGGCTTAGCCAACAATTGAAACAGTTAGGGAAAGAAACAACCATGGGAAATACCTTAGCCCAAGCTAAGGAAAACATATGGATAGACATCAACAAATCCATGATAGATATTTGTCCCTATATACAAATCATTTTTTAGCATCATGAATTAATTCAGAAATCTAGAGGAGCCATTGAAGTTATCAAAGAACAATTGGGAAAATATCCAACAGAAGCCACATAGCTCATCGGGTTTCTAAACTCTAAAAACAAACAAGAGTTAGAAGAGTTGGAGATAGAAGACATAATTGAAACCATTATGGAAATCAAGAAGGTTCTGGCCAAGAAATGCATGTTACAGTTGGTATAAAAATCTCAGGTTATGGACATAAGTGTGCAGAGGTTTTTCAACAAATTTGAGGTGCTACACAAGAAAGGGCTTCCTGGATTGTTAGTGATAAATGAAAAATTGATCACTCTTCCTGATTACAACTATAAATTGAAGACAGTGGCAAAGGACAATTCAAAGTTTGCATGAATATAAGGAAGCATCACTTGGAAAACATTCCTGGAAAAATTATAGTTTGACTTGAGTATTCAACATGAAATCAAATATATTTTCATTACTAAGCCTACTTTTACCAAGTACATAGAGATGGATGAAATATACAAAAAATTACTCAAGATATCAATCCCAAGTAAAAAGAGGTGGGATAAGATATGCAAGTTACTTGAGTAAATACAAGATCGATGTTTAAGCCAGAAAGGAGCAACAACTAAGCAAATTCAAAGAGACAAGTCATCAACAACTTCCACCAAATCAACACCAGAAATTCGAGCAGATCTACAAGATTACTATATTTTGTAATTTGAGGTTCAATTAGTTTAGATATCCCTCCAAAATATCCTGATCATTTATGACATGATCTGATGTAAATAATTTTATAAATACTTCTCTTTTTGAAGTATTGAGGGTTGATTTTTGGCATCCATGAAACCTACTCCATATCATTCAAGAGGATCGACCAGTAATAAAAAAGACTCTTTCATAGGATTCTTGTGTTAGACTGTTGGTGGCATTTTTCTCTCTTTGTTTACGTTTTTCATTCTTTTTTATCATTTTATGTGTTTCCAATTCTAATTATTCAAAGAAGGCCAAAGAACATAATTTATCTCAATATACTATGTTTCTGGTTTTTGAATGATTTTTATGTTTTTCAACTGAAATAAAATAAAATAATTCTTAATTTCTCTTTTTCTTGGTGGAATTTCCTCTCATTTCTTCCCATTCACCTCATCTAAATTACCATATCCAAACAATTTTACTATCCTTCCCCGTGAAGAAAATTTATAAAAACTAAAAAATATCCCTATCTTAAAAGACAGACCCCATAGCCCAATGGAAATTTAAGCATTCAATCATCCCAATATTTCAAACAAACAAACAAACCCTAAACTTTCATAAATAGCCTAATACTCTAAATCAAACATATATAAATCCTACAGAGAGATCCCTCTCTGAAGCTGGTAGGGCTAGATCCCAGCTTCCAAAGTGGTTTTGTAGTTACCTCTGTCTTTTCTTCTACAACCTCTGGAAATTATAGAGTGATAACACTACCATGGAATTCAACATTAGGATGACTAGCCAATGGTACCCCTATTTTGTACTATACACTTGCATTATCATGTTAGTAGTTTTTGTATCAGTAGACCAATAGAACCTCAAATTTTGTATGTGCACCTCAATTTTGAAGGATGTTAACACACTTTATATATATATATATATATATATATATATATATATATATATATATATATATATATATATATGCCACTCCAACACATAATTAGCCAATGAATCAACCAACATTACTAGACCCTCTTAAAACATGACAATACTCAATGTACTCAAAGTAGAGTTCAAGAAGGCGAACCAACAAATACCTATGCAATAGGACGAGATGTTTGATGCTATATGTGTGATTCAACTGTGAGACCACAAGATGGTAGTCCATCTTGACAACTAAAGGATGTATTCCTAGTGCGAGAGCCTTGGAAAATAGTTCAGTGGAAACATTATATTTTTCATTGTTATTAGTTGCAAGACCAAGTTATACACCTCTTTAAATCACCAACTCGTCAGTGGGAGAGAATATCACCCAAGTGGAGGAAGCTACATTCTGGGTACTAAGGTTGGCACCATCAACATATCCCACATAGATGGAGGAGGATGATGAAATCTGAAAATCAAGCATAAATCATGATAAGAAGCTAACCAAGACATTAGATCCACACAAAAATAAAATCACACCACTCCAAAACAAAAAAACATCTATGTACAGAGAATCATGTGGCCTGAAGGCCCAAGCATAATACATCTTGAGGTAGAGCCCATTTCAAGGCTTTGAAAGAGGATTTCCATCATGATCAAACAACTCATAGGACCCTCATTTCAAGAGACACTTAACAGTGTAGGGACCATGCCAAAGGGGTTTGAATTTACCTGCACCTAGAATGTCATGGTCTTGATCATAAAACAATATCAATCCACCCTCTAAAAAGACACGAGGATGGACACATTTATCATACTAGGGTTTAACACATTTCTTTTGGGGTTCATTAGGGAATGTAGAATCACAACATTGTTCATCAAGTTTGACCAAGTACAAGATATTCTCCTCCTTAGTGAAGGTGTTAGGTAACATTTCTATGATGAGTTTCAATTAAGAGATTTCGCATCCGATCAATAATACTTCCCCTAGACTGTAAACAAGGTGAAAATGAGTAAACCCGGTGGAAGTTTTGGCAGAGGTATGGTAAGCCCATAATGCCATAAATAACATTATATGCTAGTTTGTCCTATATTTACCTAACATCCTTGGATCATGGTATTGGGGACACGATTGATGGCTTCTACCTGGACATTAACTTGAGGGTAATAGGGCATCGAGTTGTCATGGAAAAAATCCAACATGAAAGATAATCCGATCATCATCTTTTTATGAAAATGGGACCCATGGTTCATTAATATGGTCTTAGGAACCTTGACCCTAGCAATAATGTGATTAAACATGAAAATAGCAGTGGTGGTGCCATTGTTAGAAAAGGTAGGCAATTCCTCGACCCATTTAGTGAAGTATTCAACAACCACAATGATATATCCAAGACCATTAGCCAAGGTAGGATTACATGTCATAAAATCAATCCCCCATTCGGAAAAGGGATCGATGATCACCATGGGATAGAGTGGGGCAGGGTGAGCATGCATATTATGGGTGAATATTTGACATGAATGGAATTTCTGGACCATTTTTCACAATTCTTGAAAATTTTGGGCCATACATAACCAATGCATAATATTGTCTAGGAAGTGGCCAACCTAGGTAGATGACCAAGACATGCCCCAACATGGAAATCATTCAAAACTCTTTCATATTCCTCATGGATAAGAAAATGACATAGAATAAAATCAACCCCTTGGTGATAAAGGGTATCATTTACAATGATGTAGTGTCTATCCTGATGCCTTATGAAACAATGTTCATAATGGGAAAGATGAGGACAAAAACATTGGGTCTTGAGTTAGACCAAGACATATCCATACCAAGGATCGAATAAGTCAATGAGGAATAAAAAATCATCAAGGAAAGATTCATTAACCAAGGGTTCATCATCGAATCAAGGAATTTTGGACATCAACTCTGTAAGGGCCAAATATTTCTTAGACTTGGAAGAAACATACTCCAGGTCAAACTCTTGGAGGATGACAATCCACTTCGATTACTTACCCCCAATGATATGATGACTAAGGATGTGTTGCATTGGGTTGGCATCAGAAACAACAATGGTATTCCACATGAGTATGTAATGTCGTAATCGTTGGACAACATGTACAACTTCCTCGGACAACTTCTCAACATGAGAGTATCGAAGATCTGGACCAGAAATTCCTATGCTAAGATAGTAAATGATGTTCTCTTGTTGTGCATAATCTTCTTGTATGAGAACCATTTCGATGGTGGATTTATAGGTTCTGAGATAGAGCAGGAAATCCCAACCATAGCTAGGAGGGCTCAACAAGGGAGTCGACATCATGGCCTTCTTCAAGGCATCAAATGACTATTGGGCTTAATGGTCGTTGTTGTAGGAAAATCTCCCTGCGGACAGGTAGATCACCTCTAAGGCTTGACCTTAACCCTAGACAGAAAAATTCTTAACGTGGACACTGAATTCCTTTCAAATCTATCTAAACTAACACATGAGAAGGAAAGATAACAAAAGTACCTTTTAAACGACATTTGTCCCTGCACGCTCCGAGTTGCGCTCCAATCCTCTGCTCCTCGCCGAGGTCTGCAGACAAACAAGATACGACCACTTCCTACTCTATTGATATTAGCTTGAAAATAGATCTATCAACCAATGATAAGTTCATGTAACATCAGGCAAAAACTAGAAAGAAACAGGCCAAGCATGTCATATTGATGAGAATAACGACAGTAGTACTTACAATCGTAGATGCGAATGCGACGACTTCATCAAGTTCTCTTCATCTAACCCTTGCTCGAAATATCCACAACCTGGTTAACAACAGCTTCACTGATCACTTCTCTTTTGGCTAACTGTGTGTTTCCTATGAGATCATAGGTTTCATGCTAGCAATTCTTCCCCCAATCAGCTATGTTCTAGCACCACTTATGAGATCATAAGTTTGGTGTAATTCTTCATTTCCCAACTCCTCTTTCACCATTAGAAGGCTTGCTTATATAGCCTCGGAGAGGCTTTAACCACTTGAGATATCCTTGGGGAAGTTCAGGATTTCCCTCCTTCAGTTGAGGATCTGCCCTAGGATCATGGATGGACTAGGGATTCGAATCCAATTGCCTTCCAAGAATGAAAAGATGCTTCCCCCATTCATCTCAACAGCTTAACAACTGCCCAGAATAGGTAGCGCTCCCTCAAAAGGGCCATCAGAGCGTTGTAGCACTCCCTAGTAAGCTTTAGGGGGCGCCAACGCTCTCAAAATCTATAGCGCTCCCTCAAAAGGGGTAGGGGAGTGTTATAACGCTCCCTGACAGTGTAAGGGGGAGAGTTGGCACTCTGAGATAGTGTAAGGGGGAGCGCTCCTCTCCAAAAACTCAGTTTTTGAGGTGCTTTCAGATGGCAAAAGGTTTGCAAGCCTGTTGACTCATTTCTCCTCTTCCAAATCAGATGTTTGAGGTGTTTCAAGTGTCCTTCTCATGTCGTTATAGGCATGACATAGGAATCATGGCAGTATGTTTTGTTTGATGTTTTACGACACTTGTGAGCAACATGTGACACTTGCAACCTTTTGAGAAAAATGTGACACTTGCGACCTTTGTAATGACGACACTTGCGACACTATCAAAGTGAGTAATTTTGATGTGTAATAGATTGCCCCCCAAAGTATGAAGTTAGAAGATGTGAGCTGATGACTGAAATACTTTGTAGATGTTCAAGAAAGGGTATAGACTCGGAGAACCTGACGGAAGCTGCACACAAACATCCAACAAATATCATGACATATTTCAAAACTCAAGGCATGCATACCTATGCTTGGGTGATCAAGACTCAGTAGGATATGGCCGCCATAAAATACACTGTGGATCCATAATTGTATTGATAAAAAGGTATAGCCACTGAAGATACAATGTGGATCTATACTCTGATGACTCAAACTAATCATAGCCACGAAGAATACACAGTGGATCTATGATATGACAAGACATACCCACGACCAATACAAAGTGGATCTATGTAACAGTATATGTGTCATTTGTCTAATAGAAATTTCTTCGCAGCCTGTGCGAAGCATATATCAAAGTGATTGCTCAACCCAGGGTCTTCTTACCAATCCCAATATGGTACGAATCCGACCATGCAAATAGATGTCTTGATGTCGAACATGGCAGCAACCACTTGATTACCGGTCAATGGTGTGAACCGTTAACAAGTGCGAGGGAGATCACCATTATTGTCAATGATTCCCAAGGTACCCTAGTACATTCCAACGAATGTGAATAGATGATATGAGGTCAAACATCCGTGGAATCATTCGATCAGGGGTCAATGATGTAAACCCACTGTCGAATGTGAGGAGGCCTGCCATTGAGGCATGCAGGTCCCAAAGTACTAACTAGTTTCTAAGCCTGATTCCCGGATAATGTGTTGGAGTCGACAGGAATAGACTCGTCGAGGGGGGGCCTTGATGTATCCCCCATCAACGACACTAAACGGACATGGAGATGTAATTGGTAGATCAAATGGACATGGACTAACACAGGTTTTGAGGCAAGATATTTGGGATGGCTGACTCTAGAGGCAGATACTTCCCTTGAACATTGAGGCACAACAACAAAACATGACATGGACCAAAAATATGCAATGGATACTGTGACTTGCATCGGGTGACCCAAAGGAGTGAAAGGAACTCAAAGGATTGGATCAGTGCAGAGGTTCAACGGATTATGATATGTGCAGATGAAAAAGTGCCGTGTTCAAGGGCAACTCTAAGAAGTGCTGGATGATGTTCTCAAGAGACTGCTTGGCTTACTCCTTTCAATTTTTCCCCCATCCAGATAGATGAGTACCTCTTTTTGATTTAATGAGCTCGAGGAGGATAACACATGCTCGATATAACTCACCTTCGGTAAGTTCCTCTTCCTTTGTTTAACGAACTGAAAGAAGTAAGGGTTCGTTCCCATATGGTTCTGTCGATGTGTGCTTTAACGAGTCCAAAGACAGAAAACTCGAAGGTTTTTCGGGATTATAGAGTTTGGAAAAACACTTAAAAGAGAACTCTCTTAGTTCCTTTTTCGTACAGTAGTCCAACGAGACCGAAAAAGGGTTAAAATATCGCTCAAAAGACGCCCTTTCTGACCTTTTAACGAGTGTGAAAGGAAGCAAGATCACTCGACAATGTTTTCATATTTAGAGAGTCTGAAAAGGGTTTAAAGGAGACTCCAAGGGGGTTCCTTTTTCGTGTGTTCATGTATCCGTACGGGTCTGAAAAAGAGATAAAAGTTTACTCAATTGCATTCTCATGTATTTATGAGCACGGGAAAGAAATAAGACTAAGCTCGGTATGCCCCCAGCTTGAAAGCTGGTGACTTGACTCCAGAATGATCATCAAAGGCTGGAGACATGCCCCCCAAGCTTCAATTCATTCACCGACTTTGAGGTTGTCACCAATTTCTGTGCTAGATGGAGAAAAAGGATACAGGTGGATGAAATGAAGGTTCAAAAATGAGACCTAACGAAAGACTCGACTCAACATCTACGAGATCTAGCGAAAGACTCAACTTGAAGGGAGAGGTGATTGTTTCATTTTTTAATGAGCTTGACACAGGAAAAGAACTATGCTCAAGGTTCCAGGTTCGATCCCCAGATTGTTGTTTCATTTTTTAACGAGCAGCTTGCTACAGGAAAAGAACTATGCTCAAAGCCTCTATTTCATTTTTTAATGGGCTTTCCATAGAGAAGAGAAACTATGCTCGTGATGCCCCCAACATGAAAGCTAGTGGCCTCTGTTTCATTTTTTAATGATCTTGCCACAGAGAAGAGAAACTATGCTTGTGACATGCCCCCAGCATGAAAGCTAGTGGCCTATGTTTCATTTTTTAACGAGCTTTCCACAGAGAAGAGAAACTATGCTCGTGGTTTCTTCTTGATCATGGCTTCCAAGAGGATAATACTCTGGAAGGATACCATGTCAAGGGACAAAAATCGGTCATGGCTTCCAAGAGATCTTCGTCGGATGGAAGATAATCACTCTAGAAGGAACACATGTCGAGGGTAGTGACAGGGGTAAGGAGATCAAGCTCCAATAACCCTACCGAAGAGATCACCATGTCAACTACTGGATCCAAATCGTCGGAAGTTGAGGTCATGGGAGACAACGCCACATAATTGACATGCGGCGGGGGTGATACTGTTTGCATATAGGAACCACTTAGGGAGGTAACCCAGTCAGGGCCAATGAATGAAAGTTGATCAATAGTCACAATTCTTCCATCGTGAGGGAAAGATATCACATAGAAAAGAGTGGATACAATAGCTTTCATGGCATAGACATAATCTCGCCCAAGGAGTAAAGAGAAATCCAAGGGGTCTCAGACTACCATGACATCGATAAAGACGGTTTTCCCTCCCAAAGTTACAGGAAACTGAGGAAGGATCCCTAAAGGTTGACTAGTTCTTCTATTAAAAGATAATAGATTCTTTGTAACCAGTGCAAGCTGTGGACAACCCAAAGCGTACCAAGCAACATAAGACAAAATACTAACGGACGCACCTTCATCTATCAGCGTTTGAGGAATGTCCTGACCATGAACCTGTACTGTAATCTGGAAAGGAACGTGAGAGGGAAGACGAGGTCCAGTTAGCGCACCCCAATAAAAAAGGATGGCCTCATTACTTGGAGGGGGTTCCACAGGAGGAGGAGGAATGCCCCCAGGCATGGTAGAGTCTGTATTAACGAGAAAGACATGGGCAATATCGGGTTTACTCTCTAGAAGGAGAGTAGGATCGACCGATGATTGGATCGGATCAACCAATGGTGGACTTGAATAGACCACATTAGCACTCTTCAGAGGAAGAGTGGGACTGACCAAGGAAGGGATTGGATCAACCACTTTGGAACTCTTTGGATGAAGGGTGGGACTGACCGAGGAAGGGACTGGATCAACCACTTTGACATTCCTCAATGGAGGAATGGGATTGACTAATGGAGAAACCGCATCGACCACTTCGACACTCTTCAGAGGAAGAGTGGGGCTGATCGATGACGGAACTGGATCAGCCACTTGGGTTTGTGGTCCAATCGAGGAGGAAACTAGATTGACCACTTGATCAACTGGACTGATCGGGGATGGAACCAGATTGACCAGTTCATCAACCAATCATGGGTCGGAGGAAAGATTATGAAAACCTTTTGGAAGTTGAAGTTTTTCCAAAAGAGAAGAAGCCTCGTCCATGCGAGGACAAAGGTGAGAGTAATGATTACCTTTACATAACATGCAAGGGAACTTGACAGTTTTCTTCTTCTTACCAACCTGAACATCACTAGTTGATGGGGTATCATCGACATGATTGACAAAGGCCGATGACGTGGAGGACCACATTTCTAAGACCTGGGTAAGACCGGGGCAATCCCTCAGAAAGTGGTCACCCTTACAAAGGGTGCAAGGGAATTTGGGTTTTGGATTCTTCCTTTTAATCTTGTTGATCTCATCAACACCCCCAGTACTATTAACAGTAACTGGTTTCTTAGAGCCAACATCTGATGTTGTCGGGGTCTTGGTCCTTTTCAGGCTCTTCTTCTTCTTTTCTTTCCATTTCTTCTTCTTATGATCAACCTGGCTACTTACTTTAGAGCTTTCACTAGGCGAATAAGGAGAAATGGAAGGAGACTTGATGGGAAAAGAAGGTGAAAATTCGACGTGAGGTTGATGTGTGGGTGGTGTATTGACATCCAAAGTATTAGGTGCAACTGAAACATTGGGAGGATTTGGGATCACCGGAGTGGGGAACAACCAAACTGGTAATCCAATAGTGAGTCCTGGA
>ML783798.1:1112023-1140286 GCA_009831015.1 Picea engelmannii
GAAGGAAAGGTATAAGGTTCCCCAAAAGAAGGGGTTCCTCCATTGGTACTCCCAGGATTCGATGCCATTAACACTGACTCGACCTAAGGTCCACTAAGTAAAAGAAACAACATACGCTAATAGAATCTAAGAATCATAACCAAGCAAACAAGACCTTCTTTTGATGACCGTACTAGTTGGTGATGAAATCCAACGTCGCGTGATCAAGTCTAGAAGGGGTGGGGGTAGGGTGGAACAATTACAATGGTGACCTGCTTAACAGACTTATGCCTTGGTGCAAGCTTCCACGCAGTAATTGTGGATTTACCCTCCAAGGAGATCGAGTGAGTTTGACCAATGTCTGTTCCAGGTACAGTGAGACTTCCCGTCATCGTCACCTTGTGTAAGACCCTAAAGATTATGGCCACTAAGGTTACCAATTCGCAGTCAGCCCCTGGGCGGGAACAATCGACAGTCCGATCCGAACATATGGGTAGGGTATCAAGCCCGAAATCAACTAAAAGGATTCCACACAGTAATTGTGGATTTACCTCAAAGTGATCCCCATAATACGATCCAACCACCACAATTAGTTAAACCACGGAGGGTTAGTCCCCGTAGCTTACCCGAATGCGACCTCGTGCGTAACCCTTGTGTGAGAGGGGGATCCCAGGTAGACTTATACGATAACTGGATTTACTCTCCCTAACTCAGGATGCTACTCTTTGTTTTGGAAACTTTGGAGAGTTATGCTCACAACCCTAATCCAAATTACTAAGCCTAGTCTACTGTTGGTGGAGGATCCTAGAAAAGAAAAAGTTCTAGATAATTTTTAATTAGCGTTGATTTTTATGGCTGTTCTTTAAGAAAAAAGGGGTGTATGGAAGTGAAACAAATGGAATTATGACTCATACCCAAAGAATGCATCGAATATGATAAGCAATCATTTCCTTTCGATGAACGTCTATCTAAGGGAGAGAGAGAGTTCTTTTCACTAACAAGCACAAATATGGAGTGTCCCCAAATGATTCTTTTTCTCAATCAAATCCTGATATAATGCAAAAGATTTTAAAATGCCTTCTAATATGCACAATCAATCATGGATATGCTTTTTCATTGTTCGTATATGAGTTAAAGATCAATTCAACAGAATGCTTGTCTTGCTAATTGTCTTTGTATGAATGAAAATCAAACTAGCACAAGCTAAAGTCGTACAAACAATGCACCCTCTCGTTGCAATCAAAACGAAAAGCGAAAAAAAAGAAACAATCAAAGAGAAAACAAAAATTCACACCCAAAAAGCAAACGTTGAAGAACAATGATCTTGATTGAAATCGGGATGAAGAGGTCTATAGGCCTTTGATGACCTTCACCAGGGTCTTTACTCAGTTGATGAGGAGAGAAAAACAATGCACAGGTTTCGAACTTCACTCAATAGGAAAAACTCAATGAAAATGGAGAAGAAGGCTACAAGATCCAACTAACAAGATGTTTATTCTTCAAAAATACAGATGTCAAGGCTGAAAGGGAAGAAACATTGACTCGCAAGGTCACTCAGCAGAGGAGACACAGAGGCAAAACCTTAACAGGGCAATTCTGGAAGGTTTTTTGGCCTAAAAGAGGTTGGCGCTCTGTTGCCAAAGGCAAGGAGCATTATAGCGCTCTGTACAAGGGTATGGGAAGCGTTGGCGCTCTGTTAACACTAGGACAAGGGCGTCAGGGTCTAAAAGTCCCAGAAATTTCAAAAAATCAAAAAATTGCAATTCAATTTCGACAATTATGCTGAGTGTGATAAGATAAGGAGCCAATCAGTTCATGAAACTAATCAAAAGAGGAGTGAACTAGGTCTGAAACAATCGAGGGATAGAACAAGGTCAATGAGGAGAAAAATCCAAACAAGAAGTTTCGATTCGAGGCTATGTCCCCATTGGAGTCGCCAGTTTCTGTTGTAGGAAAATCTCCCTGCGGACAAGTAGATCACCTCTAAGGATTGACCTTAACCCTAGACAGAAAAATGCTTAACGTGGACACTGACTTCCTTTCAAATCTATCTAAACTAACACATGAGAAGGAAAGATAACAAAAGTACCTTTTAAACGACGTTTGTCCTTGCACGCTCCGAGTTGTGCTCCAATCCTCTGCTCCTCACTGAGGTCTACAGACAAACAAGATACGACCACTTCCTACTCTATTGATATTAGCTTGAAAATAGATCTATCAACCAATGATAAGTTCATGTAACATCAGGCACAAACTAGAAAGAAACAGGCCAAGTGTGTCATATTGATGAGAATAACGACAACAGTACTTACAATCGTAGATGCGAATGCGACGGCTTCGTCAAGTCCTCTTCGTCTAACCCTTTCTCGAAAGATCCAAAACCTGGTTAACAACAGCTTCACTGATCACTTCTCCTTTGGCTGACTGTGTGTTTCCTATGATATCATAGGTTTCATGCTAGCAATTCTTCCCCCAATCAACTTTGTTCTAGCACCACTTATGAGATCATAAGTTTGGTGTAATTCTTCATTTCCCAACTCCTCTTTCACCATTAGAAGGCTTGCTTATATAGCCTTGGAGAGGCTTTAACCACTTGAGATATCCTTGGGGAAGTTGAGGATTTGCCTCCTTCAGTTGAGGATCTTCCCTAGGATCATGGCTGGACTAGGGATTCAAATCCAACTTCCTTCCAAGAATGAAAAGATGCTTCCCCCATTCATCTCAACAGCTTAACAACCACCCAGAATAGGTAGTGCTCCCTCAAAAGGGCCATCAGAGTGTTGTAGCGCTCCCTAGTAAGCTTTAGGGGGCGCTAGCGCTCTCAAAATCTATAGTGCTCCCTCAAAAGGGGTAGGGGTTCGTTATAACGCTCCTTGACAGTGTAAGGGGGAGCACCGACGCTCCGAGATAGTGTAAGGGGGAGTGATCCTCTCCAAAAACTCAGTTTTTGAGGTGCTTTCAGATGGAAAAAGGTTTGCAAGCCCGTTGACTCATTTCTCCTCTTCCAAATCAGATGTTTGAGGTGTTTCAAGTGTCCTTCTCATGTCGTTATAGGCACGACATAGGAATCATGGCAGTATGCTTTGTTTGATGTTTTACGACACTTGTGAGCAACATGTGACACTTGCGACCTTGTGAGAAAAATGTGACACTTGCGAACTTTGTAATGACGACACTTGCGACACTATCAAAGTGAGTAATTTTGATGTGTAACAGTTGTACCACACAAAAGGTACACCCTTTTTCAAAAAACACATAATACCTTTATTTATATAGTCATAATTAGCAATTAATCTACAAAAAAAGTTTGCCTTCCCTTGCAAACTTTGGAGTTGGCTAATGGCACAAGGAGGAGGAAAATTGATGATAGCCTCGATCTTCAAGAGATCAACCATGATCCCATACTTGGACACTATGAAGCCTATAAATCACCTAGACACCACACAAAATATTCATTTATGTGGGTTCAAATAGATATTATAATAGTGATTTCAGATGAAAATGGCTCGTAAGTGACCTGGATAGTCATCATGATGTTTGGAATGGGCAACCAAATCGTCTAAATATGCCTCTACAATTTGTTGGATGTTGTGGAAAGTGTACAACAAGGTGCACTAGAAAGTGGCTCCAACATTTTTAAGGACAAATGGAAACTGATGATAAGTAAAAGTACCCCAAGGAAAAATGAAGGCAGTCTTGTGTTGATCTTATGGTTTGATTTGGATTTGATTAAGCCAGAGAAACTGTTCATGAATGAGAACATTTAACTACTGACACATTCATCGATGATTTGAGCAATGAAAGGGGTTGGATAATTGTCATTTGGACAATATTTGTTCAAATCCCTATAATAGAAATAGACCCTAATAGTACCCTACTTCTTTGTGACTGGAATGAGATTGGAAACCCATTTGTTCAAGGGAATCGGGTAGATAAAATGTGCATGGAGATTTTTTTATACCTTCGCCTTTATTGAAACAAATTTCTTTGGGTTGAATGGATGTAGTTTTTTCTATACCGACTTCGCTCCTTCTTGCATCTTAATTTCATGTTTGACAATTTGGGGGTCAATGCCAAGAATATCTTCATAGGAATGAGAAAAAACATCACAAAATTATTTGAATAGGGTCGTGTATAGTTCAATTTCTTGGTGTGAACATCCAACACCTATCATGATGTGTTCCACGACACCTGGCTTTTGGGAAATGTCAATGGGTATAGTTTTGGAGATGTTGGCCAAGTTCCCTTGTGAAAATATGTCATGAATCATAATGGGAGATTGGTACTATTGAACATTATTAGGGGTGACATGATTTCTAATGTCATCCTCTAACCTGTCCAAATCGAGGAGAAAAGATGCATAATGGTGTAAATCCTCCCATGGCATATTGGGTAAATCCATTAAATCCATGATAGCTTCATCATATGGTAGTTCAAGATTGAGGAAGTTATTGGAATTTGGAAGAGGAGTGAGGGCCCAGGAAGGACTTGGGTACTAATCAAACTGCACATACTTAGGGGAATCTAAATCAGAGCCAACAGACGTTGACTGGACAACCTGATAGGAAATATCTACCTAAGTAAGAGGCATTAATGCTTCAAATGAATCAACATCCTTAGGACAAGGTACCACTCAAGGATAAAAATACCCAAGGGATCCACTGGTAAAAAATGAAATCATGTTGATAGGAGTGACAGTAGAAATAGGAGATGGTGGGGGAAGGGGAAATATACTCATAAGAAAAGGATATTTGAACATCACTGCACCAACATGCATATAATACTATTGAGAATCACCGACAAAGGGTACATTTTACCCTGCATTGAACCCAAGGTCTGGGGTGTAGAACACAACTTGATCGATTGTCACTATTTTCCCTTGATGAGGGAAGTATAAGACCATAAATACCGAAAAGACAATGAAATTCATATAGTAGAACTAAGTACACCTGAGTAGAAAATTGTACTCAAGAGGTGCATTGATGACCTCCATGACAATAGAGACTGTCTTATCACCTAAATCGATGGGTAAGGTAGTGATTATTCCATGATATTGGAACATGTGACCATCGAACATTCTCAATAGTGTTTCATATGTGTCGAGCTTAGGGGAACCAATGGCCTTCCAACAAGAAATAGACATGATGCAAGTCGAGGATCCTTCATCAACCATAGTTCAAAAGACGTTTTTTCCCATCATGCACACTTTGATTTGGAAAGAAACCTGATGGGAGATCCTATGAGTAACCTGATTGGAATCAAAAGTCATCAAATTCGACTCTTAGAGATCAATCCCGCCTATAGCTGACAACAAGGATTTCCGTTGCGCTAAGCATCTTTGGAGAAATTTGAGGGAAGACATGGCACAAGGTTCTTAGGCCAAGTCTTCCATAGTGTTGTAGTTGTGGGGGGCCAGTGTGTTTGGATTATGTATTATTCTTCAAAGAACTCCCTTTGGGGGGAAAAGCGGTGCATCAAAAGATGGATTCTCAGTTTGAATAGGGCCACCAAGTTGGGAATAAGTTCTTGGATCATGCACAACAAGAATAGGACCAGATGTTTCATAGTTCTTGGCTCGTTTCTGCAAATTGAATATATAGTCACACATGAAAAAAAAAGCATTAAAGGAAGACCCCTCATGGTGAGAGGTACATGCCATGCCCCCTGGCAGAGGGGTAGGATTTGTTGAAACCATATGTTGGGGTTGAAGGGAAAAAGGATGAGTTAAGACAACAAGATGCTAGGGGGCCTTCTATTGTACCAAAAATATATGGACCTCATCCTTCCGAGGACACTTATGAGTAGGGTGGTCCTCCCCACAAATTGTGCATGTGAACCGACTCTTCTTTTTCTCTTTTGTTCCCCCATCCTGAGTGCTTTGGGTGGGCATAGTCCCTTTATCAGTGTTGGAATTCTTCTTCTTATTCCATTTATTTTTTCCTCCAAGTTGTTGAGGATGATTCCATTATGTGGATTGCACTGAATTCATCTTGGAGGTTTGGGTATGGACCATGATAGTTTGAGAACTAGAACTATCATTTGAAGGGTGTGACCAGATAGACATGTGACCCATATCATCAACTAACTAGTTCATAGAGGCATGGGAAACAAAACCAAAAACACCATTGGCATGGGGTCATGGGTTTGGATTCTTCGGATCTGTCGATGGCCAAGCATCATGCAAAGTGATGTCATATAGAGTACCTCGACTGAGAGTAAATCAATTCTATGTTTTGGGCACATATAATGGCTTTCTCCTCGGTAGTCACCTCAGCCATAGCTACATCCCTGGAAATGGGTGGAAGGAGGGATTTGGTGAACCAGTTCATCAAGAGATTATCTGGGATCTCAGTCTTAATCATCCTACGACTTCTTCTCCACTCAGGAATGTGATGAGAAATGTGAGTGGAAGTATCCTGATGTAGTGAAGTCAAGAGATTCGTTCATATATTGTACTGAATGGGTAAATGGTAATGCATAAGGAATTCCATTTCTAAGTCATTGAATATTTTAAAAGAACCTCCTTGTAATTCAATGTACCATTTACTAGTATATTTGGTCAGGGATGGCTGGAAAATACGTAGCCTCACACTATCATCCATCAAAGAATTGGATGAGCACCATAAGTGGTATTTCATAATGTGTATAGAGGGGTATTCTCTCGACTTACGTTTGAATTTCGATATGTATAAATGTATTTTTCTAGGCATATTCAACCATGAAGGGTTGTGGAAAATGAGGGCATTCGTCAACTGTAATAGATCAAGTAAGTATAATGTTGCGAGGAAGGGAAACAATGTTTGAGAAAATGAATATTGGGAGGGGGATAAATTTTTTGTTGTCCTAGATGAACCTTGTGGTTCCCCTACATTCATACTACCTAAAGGTTGTTGAGGTGTTCCTAAAAAGGGATGGCCCCTAGGGACAGTGGCACTTGCAGAAGCATGACTACTCCCTATACTACACATGTCCTTAAGGCGATTTCCCCCAGGGATAGATATATACCCTCTAGGACAAACGTTCCCAAAATTACTCCTAGGGAAGAATCCCCTAGAACTAGATTTTTTAATAAAGGGTAAGCCTCTCCATTGTGAAACGTTTCCCCCAAGGGATGTACCCCCAGGGAAGGGTGTGCTAACCCGTGGGAATTTAAAATCCCCTGACATACTACTACCTCCAACTTGACTAGAGACAATCCCAAAACCACTAGAAAAGTTCCACCCAAAAGGTACACCCACACCTAATGATGTTGGGTCGTTCATAGGAATGGTAGAGGTAGAACGAGATCCACCTCCCACGTTGAAACCAAGGCTCATCCCCCCACTGGAAAAGGGTCCAAAAGTTGGCATTAGAATAGAACGGACGTGCATGGTAATATTGGGTATACTAACATATGGAAATGAAGACACAACCTGGGTCCCACATATCGAGGGACCTATAGAAAAAACATAGATATTGTAGTTCCAATGGTGCTAAGAGAATATAATGTGGACATCACTTGGATGCCCCCTATCCCACTTGAGGATGGGTTGGATATATCATCTACATTGAATGAGACACTTGGTCCTCAAATGGTGTAAGGATTATTGAACAAAGAAAAATGATCACTTAAAATATCCCCTACCTAGACAAGTAGAGGTGCTTTAGGATTAGTTAAAGGAGCATTAAAGTTTGATGGAGGACCTTCATTGACCACTTACAATTCAACCAATTCATTATCCTCAAACCAAATATAAGAACCTTCAAATTCTTGGTCACCTACTTTGCACCGCTTGAGAGGTGGTTGTACCTTTATGATGGGTTCTATTCCTTGCAATCAAGGAGTCCAATGAGGTAATTCAACAATGGTGAAAAAAATAGGTGTAACTCAAACAAAATTCAACCTAAGGTCGATATAGATTCAGAATCAAAGAGAACACCCCTATCAAACCGAGGATAACAACAAACAAACCAATGGATCAAAGGTCCTTCTGAAAACCAACCCTCTAAGGGAGATGAAGTCCCCACAAGACTGGTTAGCGAAGGTATGAGGAGAAGTTATGATGATCTACATGAAACAACCTTGATAGATGCAAGAAACCTTTATTAAGGTGGGCACCCTCTGGGGGAAATAAGACCATGAAGGAGTGTCTTCCCTAGGTACTATAGGCACACCCCACCTGTAGTCACTTATGTTGGCTACCTAGGAAATGTCACTAAGGATACCAACTTATAATCAATGAATGGGAAAATAGTCATAGGTTCAACTACACGTAAGGGCAAGGTAACTAATCCCGAATATCCAAAGGCATTACATCACATAGAGGCATGGCATCAACGAAACCCCTCTATACATAGAAATCAGAGTGATATCTTAAACACCAAAACAAACAGAGGGGTAATCTCCCTACTTTCCTCGATGTGACCTCATGCTTAACTCCCGTGTTAGAGGAGGTTCCTGACACACTAGTTGCAAGAATGAGTTTATCACTCTTTAATGACTTCTAAGTTTAATTTTCGTGTCCCTGGAGAGTTTACTCTTCAATCCTATTCCAAGGCCCTAAGCCTATCTAATGTTGTTTCACTAAAAAACAAAAATGTCTAATTGATTTTAGATTACACAGTTTCTTTTTATGGCTATAATTTATGTGAAAGGGAAATGAGTGAAGCATTTTGTGATGTATGACTCTTGACCCAACCGGGAAATGCAAAGATTCCAATGCAATTATTTCAATTCAATGAACTATAGCTATGGGAGGGAGAAGATAAATGTTTCCTTGTAAATTCGAAAATGAAACTTCACACACCAAGAAACCAGACACACAATTCAGATCTAAAATTCTTCTAAGAATTCAAACCAAACTATGCACCAATGAAAACTCTTTCGACTAATTCTTGAAAATATCACAAGCATGAAATTTGTTTTTTGTTTTTGTAACTTTTCCAAATGTAATGCAAAAAGATTCCCGATCTATGCAAGAACACAAAATGAAAATGGAAAACCAGCAAATTCAAAAAGCAGAGGGTTGCAGTAAATTGGTAGTGATGCTAGAGAATCCCACTCCAATGTCTCTACCAAGATCTCACCCAAAACTCACCTAAAAGGATATATCTAGCAATGGATAATAATCACAAAAGGAAAATACCAATGAAATCAAATCAGACACTACCATATCTATTCAGATATGTTGGGTTCATTTTCCAACATAACAGGATCACCAGAAAACAAATAGGCCTATCCAAGAAATCCCAAAACTAACCACACAATCAAACTCCAAACTATAAATTAAGGAAAAATATGTGACCGGAAGACTCAAATAGAGGTAAGACACTTATTGGATAGATCAATAGAGGCCTTAGGGACCAGAAATACCAGATCTAGTATTAGAAGTCTATAAGCCTTCATTTTTTCCCAATTTGCATGGATCTTCATGGGATACAGGCGTGACAACCAACGATGATCATTTCATGTCCCTTATACTGCAACATGCGATGACTATATAAAAGTTTTCTTTTTTGGAAGGATGGATATGTATCAAATATATCATATTTGTCAGATATGTCTCAAATCTATGAGATCTGTGAGATCTGACCTCTCGGAAAGTATAAGGAAAAATAAATAAATCACAAATAGAAAAAATAGAGGGAAATTTGGCAAGGAATTAGAGAGAAGAATAAAAGATTTTTCCCTAGCAGAGTTACGAGTTCTATTATTGGATAAATATCACTAGAATGGTAGGTATATCTCCCTTGGATATTCCTATTGATCCTATAAATATAGTGGGGCTATACTTCTATAGGTTTCCTAGACTCAAGAAAATGGATTCACAGTTAACCTAAGGTGTGGTAGAGATAACATACCTTTCACTGTATCTTGTCCTTCGTATATCTCGAATGATGGCTATATGAAGTTCTATCTTCAATCTTTGTAACCTACATCCTACACACAAAATACAAACAATTCCTTTCTACCTCTCTACTTGGTGTTAAAATCTTAGATCTAACTTGAATCTAATCTGATATATAATGGAATAAAATAGATCTACACATTTTCACATCAATCACAAACATTTGTAGGAGGAAAATCAATGATATATTGATGAATATAGAAGCAATACATCAAAGTTTCATACCTTATATGTTGGTGCAATTCCCCTTTGGCTCCTTGTTCCTTTCTTCTCCTTAGCTTCTTAATCAGACTAGGAAATCTAATTTATGGTTGTTATGAACATGAAAAACACCTCTGCAAATTGAAAACATAACTCTACAAATGATTCTTCCACCTCTTTCTTAAGACTTTACTTTCTTATATATATCCTTGGAAGAGGCTTGGGAGAGCTTCTAGATCTTCTAGAACCCCGTATAAACTTGAATGATGTGAGTTCCTAGGCTCATGCCATGAAGATACAACTCACCCATCACTTAGCTCTTCATAACTCATCGAATATAGAAGGTTTCATAGATCATCACTTGTTTCACTATAGATGAAATGTGATGATCATCGTGCGTTGTCTTCTATAAGTCCCGCAAAGACCCTAACAAAGTCCCAAATATCAAGCAAGAAATGTGTTTTGGATTTCATCTTTTGTTACATTCCATTATGGCCCGTAGGGTGGAAATTAAGGCTATAACACTTACTCATAGTCGATCTGACATTTCCTTTGTTGTTAGTGTGCTTTCTTGGTTTATGTAGGACCCTAGAGAAAGTTGCTCAAAAGTAGTCAAAAACATTTTCCACTATATCAAGGGTACCACTCATTTTGGTAGCAAGTATTGTTGAAGTTTAGATTCATTGGTCGACTTCACCGACTCTGATTGGTCTGGAGACTGTGATGATCAGAAGTCCACTTTTAGATATATGTTTTATTTTAGCACTGGACCATTGGTGTGGTCATGCAAGAAACAAAAGGTAGTCACTTTGTCGACAATGGAAGCATAATATCATGGTGGTGTTCGAGCAATTACTAAAGCATTATTGATTTTCCAACTTTTGGGAGAACTTGGCCTTCCTCTTTATACCTTGACACAAATCTACCGTGATAAACATAGTGTTATACATGTTGCTGACAATGTTTTTCCCCATAATAAGATGAAGCATGTTGAGCTCCCTCGTCACTATTTGAGACAATTGGTTCATGAAAATTTTGTCTTTCTTGAATATTGAAGAATAGATGATCAAGTTGTTGATATCTTCACTAAACCTTTAAATGAAACTAGATTTATAAATATCCACATGATTCTTGGGATTAAGGAAGTTAAAATTATGGAGGGGTGTCATAATGACATAATTTCAACTCCTGAATCTCTCGAGATGTGAGATTATGGGGGGGGGGGGTGTTGGAACATCAAGCATTGATGGTTCATCACACATATTTTGGGTTCAGTTGGTTGAGAGGTCAACCTACACCTGGATATAGTTGGTTGGGCGATCGAACAACACACTACATCATTCGGTCGAGTAGTCGACGTGCCTATCGGTTGGACATTTGACCAATAGTCGAATATAGTTGGACGGTGGATTGACCAAGACAACAATCGACTATGAGTTGGACGCATAGGTAGTTATTTTGAGCATGCTCGTCGAGTTGAGTTGACGACACAGATTTGGCATAGTCAACCTTAACAACTGACTGTGACATGTGGAAAAGATATTTTGGATTCTATGGAAATTGGTTTGATATTGAGGATATAAATAGCAGACCCCTTGGGTAATTATCATCATGAAAACAAATATCATGTGGATTAATATGTGCAATATGAACTATGGTGTTCTGATCATAGTGCACTCTACTTAAGTGATGTAATGGTGTCTTTAGACACCACCATATATATTCAAAATTCTTGTTCCTCTTCGATTATCTGTAGTGCTATGTTTTTTTCTATTTCATGTCATGTTCCACCCTATTCCCCAACAATTAGTAGTCATCCAACCTTTCTTATTTCAGGATTTGTGAAAACCAAAGGCTGACTCCTAATTGTGTCTCCTTTCTATCTTCCAGGTCTTTATTTAATTTCCTAGTCCATGTGAGCCCAATCCCAATCCTTTTTTAAGGACGAATTCAATTTAATTTTATGAACATTACAGACATTGTTATTTTTTCAAAAAAAATTGTATATTTTTTAGGATCCCCAGAGAACCATTTCCGGGCACTACATTAGTTATTTCTAAAACTTTGAGTTTAAAGCATGAGATTTCAAATGTGTCTCTATCAAAATCTTCTTAAGTTTTAATGGATCGGTCATGTTAATTTCTTTGTAAATGTGGGCCATATTTCTTGTCTTATCCAATGATGTGTCTTATCTTGATAACACTATGATGGAAATGATGTCTCTTACAATTTCTCACTTTTATGGTTTAAAATCTTGTATTATATTGTAAATATTCATTTTCTGAACAAGTTTGTTCCTTTATCAAGAACTCTCTGCATGTAAATATTTGTTTTCTTAAAGCTTAGTCTTTTACAACTTTTTCTTGTAAATTTTAATATATTGAAAGAGGATTACCACCTCTCTAAAAATGCAAGAGGTTTAATCCTCATGATGTTATCTTTAATACTTTGACAGTCTTTTAGATCAACATTTTTGGCAACCATACTCAAGACAAACAAAAGGATGGTTTCATAGACTAGATATTCGAATGACTCAACCAAAGCCTTACCAACCTCAAATACATGTTGGAATCAGATACCAAGGAAGTACTATCCATTAGTTTTATGATCTATCCATAACAACAAAAATGAGCCGTGAAGAATTAGAAAGAATGTGGGAAGCTCTAGCTTGCAAATAAATAATTATAGCTCAGAGACAAATAAGACAACAACAAATTCTTCAAAGTTGGAATCCTATAAAGGTCCTTTAACAAATAGTAAAAGAAAGAATATTGAGAATCATCAAGAAACCCAAGATTCAATATTTGAAGTTGTGAACGTAACAACCATGGGTGACAGAGAAGAGAAAAGAAAAGAAATGAAATTCCTAACAATCAAAGAGAAATATATGATAGACAAAGAAACCCAAGAAGAAGAGATAGATCCAGTCCCCTTAACTTATGGGGATAAAAACATTAGTTGCCTACTCTCCCTCAAGGTGTTTTTCCTGTTTTCACAGGTGATGGGTTCACGGAACCCAAAAATAATATGGATCAATTTCTTGAAATATGTGACATTCATTTGACCGTGCATGGTGATGTTATGGTCAGATTTTTTCTTCAAACTTTAATAGAACCAACCTGTGATTAGTATATTTCTCTCCCATCTTAGTCAATTGGATCTTTTGATGGTATGGAAGATATTTTCATGACTATATATGCACACCCAATAATGTATAATACTTTACTTACCCAGTTCACTCAAATTAATCTTCAAAGAGGTGAAAAGATCAGGTATTTTAACTTACATGTTTTCAAGACATTGAATCAAATTCTAGAAGAATTGTTGATATTTACTGGAATTCAACCCTTGGTATACTTTGATACCATGTTTATTATTCTCCTCCTCAAGACCCAACGTTTAGTTCAAAAGAAAATCACTTTATCTACTAAATGCACAACTGAGTAATCAAATAAACACACAACGGAAGAATAAACTAGGAAACCAAAATCTCACACACAAGACACCAATATTTTCAGGTAAACTACCCCTGGAAAAAAATTGAAGGGAAAATTAGTCCTAATATTCTCTTATTAAGGTAAAATGAAGTCTTCCGTAATAGGGAAAATGGCCCACTAAGAGAAATATAACTACAAACAAACATGACCAAATCTTCTCTGTCGTACGACCCCTGAATAACAAAATTTTCGAGGTGTATGTGATTCACCTTCAATTGAACCGTGTATATATGAGACTGTCTCCAATTTGAATCATGTATATGTATGGAAAACCCATACAAATAGTTTTGTATGGCACTATGATTTCCTCTAGTTTCTATCCTATGAAACCCACATGTGTTTTCCTCTATTCTTTGTTCTCCTTGACTTGTATGATCTCTAGTTGGAAGTCCTTCTCCACCTATCCAAGATATTGAATCACATTCCTCCGTGATACAACCATATTTGTGTAACAAACCCTTTTTAAACTACAAGCGAAGTAGAAGTGCAATTTTTGTTTTTTGTGTTTGAAGGGCAAGATGGTGACGACAACAACAATTAACCGCGCAACTGACAACAAACGCAAGCATGTAGTCTGGGCAATGGGCTACTATGAATCTATGCACTGGCACAAGAGCAACTGTGTGAGACATGCATAGGGTAGCAAGGAGGAATGACTACCCACCCGACGGAAAGAGACATGCCTACAAGAATGGACAACATCCCCATCCTGACACAACGGCCTTGACAGACAAGGACTAGAACCTCAAGGCACGTGAACCCAACGCCTGAAGGCGTTCAACCCATGTGCCAAAATTAAATTGCAATGATCGACAAAACTCACACAAAACACTCCAACTCCGACCAAGTTCACATTCATCGCTACCTCATAGGGCACACCATGATCCCCTCATCAGGAATCATTCCATTCCTAGGTGATAGACGCATCAATAACCTTGGTACGACACATCCTATCTGGATCGAGGACTCTAGATAAAAATACACGCTAGGAGCTGAATAACGACAGGAAGACTACGCCTATGCCCCAAGCAATGGGTAGACAAGACACAAGATAACCTTCAAATTAACTACGCGAAGAACCAGAGGACTCTTGTTTCCTATAAGACAACCTATGGTGTAAATACCGACCAATCACACTGTCCAACTCGACCTAAGGTGTGAGGCACATAACTGCCAAAAACTAAGGGCTGGTAAGGTTTTAGCTACGCATCAACTAACTCTTGTTCAAAATTCTTGCGCAACTAAAAAGACTAGTACACCCATAATCATGATGTCTAACGCACCCTAAAATTTGCCAGGCAAGAAGTCTAGGGGCAGAGGAGTGGAACTATATCAATACTAAAGTCGTCGAGCTATCAAAAGGTGAACTAAAAGGCACTTGACCAAACAAACACTTGTCAATAATATACATTGTTTATTAAAAAGGTGAACTCTTAACCTTTTTAAAGGTGATCTCTATCGCTGAAACGATATTGAAGTTAAAGATAACCCGTCGATATTTAACCAGTTAAATTAAATGGCAAGGTTGTAAGAATTATTAATCACAACTTTAATACACAAGTTACAGTTGGTGTCCAAGTAAGTTCTTGATAAATGCGTTGATCAAAATAATGCCATTCATAAAATGCATGAGGTGGTGGTAAAAAGGTAAGAAGTGGCTATGTAGGTAAATGTAAAACGATTTCAACGCTGAATAACTAAGATCCCGAGTATGTGTAGTTTCACTTGTTGATGTATTTTTTTTTATATAATTTAATGAAATCATGGATCAAATTTCTTATATAAAAATAATGTAGTTTATTACGGTAAGACTTCTGGGTGTCTGCACAAAGGTTGTCAAGAATGTAACGGAATGGGAGCAGGTTAGAAGGTCCCCTGGCATTCTAATTACAATGCAGTAGATTAGTGTATTTGTTTTTATGATTTTTTATCAAATTGAAGCATTGGCTGTCAATGAATAAGAAAACAAAATGTGTGCAGTTCGCGAGTCCCCAGGTAAACTGAATTAAAAACCCCTCAATATAAATACAATTAATCTGTTTATGCCATGAGAGGTGGAAGTAAGGTTGTTACTCAAGTGAAATGCATGGGGCATGCCAAAGTGTGGCTAGTTACCCCAAAGGATGTCCAAGTCGACTTTTAGGTAAAACCGAATCAACGCAAAACATACATTCAGGTCAAGGAACACATGCATTAAAAAGAAACTCCTTCTCATTGACTAGCGAATCAAGGGCTAGGGTATTTAAAAGAAAGATGAAGTTAGAATGACTCTTACCCATTTCCTTATGTAAGTTAGGTGAAACAAAACCCTTCAACAGAATAACTGAACTGGCATACCTAAGTCCGCATACATTCTGGTAGAGAGAACAACAGGCGTCATCAGTGACAAGGTTTAAACAATACATTGGGGTGGGTCTGATTGCATCACATAGACGAGGTTTAACAATCGTAACTCTATCAACAACCCAAACTATTGCCTGAACGCTGACAATGATAACCTTATTGCCTGAATGCTATCCAATAGTTGCAACGCCTTTTTAATAACAAAAGCTAATTAAATTGGTTTTACTGGCTGAAAAGTTACAATGGATGAGTTGTATCGCTACAATCCAAACAATATATATACAACTTAGGTACGTTGTCCAAACAATATATATATGTAAACTTACTCACCCAAGTCACTCACAATAAAGGTTGTCAATAAAAGAAATCTTAGGGAAAGGTACTGCTGTCTATCATACACTAGATAAACACACTGTCTAAAACACTAGATACATAGGATCATTGTCAGTATTGAATTCCCAGCCAACCTCTTGGTATATGAAATTGAAGTCACATTCTCAATATAAGGGATTCACAGTATCTCGGTTTATTAAACATTAAAAAGGTTTTGCTGTATAAAAATCTAATTAAATGGCGATTAATCAATGTAGTTAACATCCTTGCTGGCCATTAATATAATCGATGTCTTTAATACCTCGCCATACATTTTCTTACTTTTAAATATAAAAATGTCATGGAATAACAAAATAAAGAATTCAATGAGGAAAAATGATACAGTTAGCTACCTACTTAAAGGAATTAATCAACACACTCTCTGTCTCATTAATTGCTGAAATAGTAATTTAGCTGTCATAAAATCTGGATTTTTTTCATATTAATTTCGCTGTCAAGTAATATAAATCATAGTGATACAACAAACAAAATGCCTAGTCATTAAGAACGCCCTGACCTTTAATCGCTTGTGTTATCATAACAAAAGGCCGGAATTAACATAAAAATGGTTGTCAATAAAAGGATAATATAGGAGCTTGTAAAGGTATAAACAAGGTAAAAACATATTCCTTAAAGCAAAAAACATGCAATCATCAGAATGGAAAAGAGCCAAGCAGTAAGGGTACCCAATGCAGTTTTGGGCAAAATTCACTAGGCATACAAATCGAAAAACAATCTCAATCATCTTCAAATGTTAGAGTGTAGAGCATTATTTTTTTTCGGCAATGAAATGCAATTAGGATACGAAAACCCAGAGATTGGGTTTTCAACTCAGAGGTTATCAATCAGGAAAAAACAGGGGTAATCCTTCAAGGAGACGCAAGGGTTTTTGGAGTTTAGGCCATCAGATGCAGAGGCACTCAATCGCCATAAGGAAATTAACCAAAGCCAACTAGAACAACCAACAGGGGTAGACAACTAACATGAACGTCCTACGCTCACCATCCTCACACAGAAAAGCATGGCATTGAGATCCATAGGTCTTTTAATGCTAAGATGACGACCGTAGCTCAGGCTCTTGGCCGACTGCTCAGGTGAGGACTGGTGATCTAGGGACGAAGGATAAACAACCTCAAGGTCACAATCAACACCACAGGGTGGTCACAACATGTAGGAAAATGAAGGCCACGGGAGTCAACAACCATCGAGCTAAGCTAAGGAAAGTTTCAGTCACCAATTTAAAAAAAAACATCATTTTACTTTTCCATTAAATAAGCAGATCTAAGCATAAGTACTAATACATTCTACCATACAAAAATGAAGAGAGTGTACCATTGCCTATCGCCCACTCCGAATGACGTCCCACACGCTCCGTGCAACTCCCGCTCGCTGACCGTTGAGACTTCACCGGTACCTCCCAACCAACGCTAGGGGTACTCTTCTTTCCCCTTAGCCCCCTGAGCTGCAAAGAGGCCATGCACTATCCAGAGATTTTGACTAGCTCGTAGCTCGCCTCACAAGGCCGAGCTACCACTCCTCTCCAAGCTGGGTATCCCAACTCCCACAAGTAAATCAATCAAGTAGATATTTCTGCAGCGTAACGTTACAAAAACAGAAGATGGTCCTTCATCCTTCTCCCTCCTTCATTATATAGAGTTTTGAACTTCCTTTCTTTCCTAAAATCTCATTTAATTAAAATTTTAAAAATAAATTCCTAAAAATTCTTCTCTGTACAAGTGTCCCCCATCCCCTATGTTCCTTCATTATTTAATTTCTTTAATTAATTAATTATCTTATTTCCCTCACCCACCTAGAGTTACTCCTATAATCACTCCTAGGTGTCCCCCAAATTCCCTTACAGGTTTTAAAGGCTTTCCTTATTATTAAATTGCTAATTCAGTTCAAATTAGAAAGCTCTTAAATGGTAGATTCTTTACTAAGTTTGACTTTCCGCTTTTTCCCTTAAGTTCCCCTTTTTATGTTTACCTCTTTTCCTAGTTTCCTAATATTTCAGATTTTCCCTCTTTCCCCTTTTTACTTAGAACTCAAAAAGGCAGGTGTGGAAATTAACCCCTTTTCCCCTTTCTTATTTAATTAGTATATTTTAAATTATCAAGGTAATAAAACAATTAATTCCCTTTTTTAAATTTTAATCCAACAGATTTTTTTGAAACAATTAATTTCTTACTCCCTTCATGTTACAAGATTTAACAAAGATCATAATTATTATTCATGTGGTTTATATTATTATTCACTTTTTTTATGATAGAGGAGTGAACCTAGATGGCCTTGGACGAATAACGTGTTAAGTATTGTTTAAACGAATTCCCTAATTAAATGTCGCCCAGTACAAAATTTAAGGTCTAAGTCTAAATTACGCTAGTGGTAAAACTTGGTCTATATATATATATATATATATATATATATATTATAGATAGACCAAGTTTTACCACTAGCGTAATTTAGACTTAGACCTTAAATTTTGTACTGGGCGACATTTAATTAGGGAATTTGTTTAAACAATACTTAACACGTTATTCGTCCAAGGCCATCTAGGTTCACTCCTCTATCATAAAAAACGTGACCTGCCCTTCAGGACGCACTAGGTGCTCCAAGGGTGCCACTCGCCTCATCTGTTCCCTTGTGCGACGTTCCCTTCAGGATGCACCACGTGCTCCAAGGGTGCCACTTGCCTCTTGACTGACTTGGTAGACATCAATAGCCCCTGGAGTCAACACTCTACCAGGTGAACTTGTGGGATACTAAGGGCCTCTAAGGAATAAGGCCCCCGCCTTATTGCACGCCCCTTAGAATCATCGTGAGCGACTGTCGCAGTCTTCCCTCACGACATCGTGGGTCCTCTCGAATTGGGTAATCGTTAACCTACAGTTCGAGCCACGGTGGGAGTGCTAGTAGGCTGTGGAAGGGCTGCTGACCACACCTCTCCCTCAACATATTTGGTAGTCGTACGTGACCCCTTTACTCCACATGTGAGTCTGGTCAACAAGCTGTCATCAGCCTGCATCATCAACAAATCATGTCAGAACATATCCATATCATATCATCTAATCAGATGCACTAATATCATAGTAAAACAATGAAACCCCAATGGTACACTCCCTGACTCGATCTGGAGTCCAAGGGGTTCCATCGATGCCTCTGCATCCTCGAGGTCCAAAATCCTGCACACTCAGTAAAACCGAGTCAATAACACCTGTCTATGTCAATGCAGTAAAACGAAAAGTTATCAACCCATAACGCCTCATAATCAAAATAAAATGTTTTAATAGCATAATAATCTGGATCACTTGCGAGCAAGTGTCCTCTAAGAATAAGTTCGCTCAGTGCGCCAGAGTGGGATGTTACAATCTGAATCAACACTTGTATGAAATATCTTCACCTAATCTGTGAGATCTCCTCACTCTTGTGTAAGAAAAAGTCCTTATTTTCTTCTACACTCCTTACACTAGCAAAATCCTTCTTTTCTATCCTTAACCTTGGTCTCTCACCAAAGTATCTCACAAGTGTATCTCACACAAGTCCATGAATTTGATTTTTCATCAAAAGTGACTTCCTCCTTCACCCTATCTTTTCTTTTATAATCATGAGTTATGATCTATTTCTAATCTCCAAAGTAATCCATGGTTGAGATTACTTCTCACACCCACTTAAGATTAGATTACATGCTGCATGCTAAGCATGTTCCTTAAATAACTCAACTAACTAATAAAAATGGTTTTACTTTAATTAATTCCTTTTATCTAAAGTAAACTCACACTAGGTGTTGGCCCTCGACCAAGTTTTAAGGAAACCTTGGTCAGGTTTGGACCACTTTTGGACTTCGACAGGCTAGTCAAAGATGCAACACCCAGGCGGAGCTGAGATCATGGATCTCACTTATTTTGTGGGCTATGTGAACCCAACAAAGGCTTCCTTAGGGTTTTTGTAATGGGTTATGGGATGTTGGCCCATGGGTTTACCCATGATTAGGCCTTATTGTAAAAGTATAAATAAGTAAGAATGTAATGTAGAAAATAGTGAATAGAATAATGAGAAAATAGCTTGGAAGGATAAGTGAAAATAGTTTGGGGTTGCTTTATAAAACAAAATGCATATGTAAGGCTCTGTTCTCAATAGAGGAGTTGGCTCTATGCCTTGACCTAGTTTTGAGAAGGAGGATTTGGTGCACAGTTGTTAGCGATATTTCTTGTTAGGGGGGATAGAACACAAAAGAAGGGGTTAAAAACCCACTTATCCAAAGTTTCAGATGATAATGCACCCAGGGTAAGTCACGAGCAAGTTCGAGCGGCAGTGATTTGCGCACCTGGATCAACGGCGCAGGTTGAATTCCGGACCCCCCTTGCNGGGGGGGGGGGGGGGGGGTCCAAAATCGGGGGCGCACCTCTCCAACATTCCAGATCGACGTGCCCGGGTCAACGACGATAAAGGTAATTCCGGACCCCCCCCGCCTTTCTACCTTTAAGCGGAGGGGGGGGTCCGGAATCGTGGATGCAACTTTTTGACGGCTGAGATCTCAGTGCCCGGATCAACGACGCTCACCTGATCTCATCATTTTCAACTACTTCGTGTTTAGCCAGTGTGGGCCCTTCCCCCGTCATGTCATCCTCTAGGACCGCCTTTCCCCTGCTGCCATGTGTCATCGTTCCTCCCTCTCTCACCCGTCCATATGGTCTTTTCCTTGTCTCATCATCCATTCACCACCCGCCTCGTGTCCTTTTCCCTCCACGTCAGCCTCCCACTAAATTACACCTTGCCACTTCTTCCACACCCTCACGATTTTGGCCCCATCACTCCATTCCCGTGCCCCACCTTCCGCGCTGGCCTCCCCGCATATCCTTTGAGCCATTCAGTTACTCCATGTGGCGGTGGGTGAGGTCCTCCACGTCCCGAAGCACTGAGTTGGCCAGATCATCCCCAATCCTAAGAAAGCAGTTATTGAAGCGGTTGGTGGTGGTTAGACATCGTCTCCGCTATAATGGGAAAGCACGACCATGAATTAAAGGCACGTCGATTCGCCGTTGGAACTGTCAAAGAATTAGATTGCGTCTGACTTAAGTTGCATGAACCTTCAGAGGTTGACTATCAGTAGCCATGCAGACGCAAAGCTTTCAATGCATTGTCTTGGTTCTCCTGCTGTTGATTGTTCTGACTATATGTAGGCAATTTCGCCATTTTTGTATCCATCGATGGTAGAGCTAAGCTCCCAATTGTAAAGTTTCAACAAATATTCTGGTTTCCTGGGTTATGCCTCTATGTTTGAGATTTCTTGGTTTATAACAAACAGTTCTCCCCCTTTTCATCTATCTTTCGTCTCATGCCGGAGAGTTCACAGTTGAATGATTCACGTGGATTGTTGCATTTATGTTATGATAAAGGATTTGTCATGACATTTTTGTATTCTCTGGTTTTATGTGTTTGGATCTAAAGAGACTTTGTGTTCGAATGCTTTCTCCTCTAGTCTATTACGAACTTGATGTCTGTGATAGACCTTTGCACTTTCCTCATGCAAGTCTTCCGCCTACTCACCCTTTTACTGCAACTCACTGTTTGGAGTTTATCAAGACCTCACTCGTTCATGCATGCCTGACCTGGTTTCTGAGTTGAGACGATATTGTTCTGAGTTTCCTTCCATTTGATCACCCCTTCTAAACAAATCATGACATTAAACTGATGGGCGTCGGGCTCTGCTCCTGCAAGAAATCCAGGAGTGACCTCCGGCTCCAACATTTCTGGCGCCATTGCCAGGGACGAAGTTGAATATTTTCCCCGGATTTGAATGACAAAGATCAACTGATTCTGAAGGTGCATCAGATATCAGAACTTGAAGATTGCTACTATGCACCTGGTGACTCCATTGTGATGAATCCACTGGGGAGAACCTGCTCTATCAACTGTGGCTTCGAGAGGCAGACACACGAGGTCTAATGCACACCTGCCTTTAGCTACACCAGTAGCTGACGCGAAAGCGATGCGTAGAAAGGGAAAGAGCTCTGCGAAAGAAGTTTCCATCGTTGAAATAGGTAATGTGCCTTCCCCTTCTGTGAGAAATCCATTGTCTTATTCTCAACTTCCTAGTCGTCCTTCCTCCGAGGTTTCCCGTCTTCTGAATTTTGGGAGTGTTCCTGCTGAGTTTTCTCCTCCTGGTCTGGTATCAGAGGGAGAGATCCTTGTCACTCCCCCTTCCCTAGAAGCCGTGCCTCCCCATCACAGACCTCAAGCTTCTGAAGGTTTCACCACCCCTCCTTTTGTTGCTTCTACTGCGTAGAGAGAATTATCTTCAAACCCAGGTCCCTTGGCCCTCTCTCTCTTTCCTCCATTGTCTCCTCCAAGAACCTCTTTTCATACATCTCCCATCCATACTCCTTCTCCTCCGAGTTCTCCTCTACCTACTATTCCTATGGCTGGTGCTAATCCCCCTTCGACCAGAATGGACGCCATAGTTGTTGCTAGATATGCTCCTTTAATCCTACCTCATCCTATGAAGCCTCTCCCTGCTGGAGATTACTTGAAGTACATGCCCAAGTTTAGTGGGGAAGGAGACATAACTGCTGAGGAGCACTTGGATGCTTTTTACAGTTATGCAGACAACCTGAACATTGAAAATGAAGATGTCTGGATGAGAGTCTTTGTTCAGAGCTTGGATGGTGAAGTTAGAAAATGGTTTAGGGGACTGGCCCCTGGATCTATTGCAGGGATCGAAGCTCTGGATAATGTTTTCCTAAGACAATGGGGAGACAGGAAGGATTATATATATTACATGACAGAGTTTGGGGCTCTGAAGAAAATGGATGGAGAGTCTGTCTCTGACTTCTCCAAATGATTTAATAAGATGTATAACAAGATTCCTGTGGAGATAAAGCCTTCAGAAGCCTCTGCCCAAATTTCATATGCTAGTGCATTTGACCCTGATTTCTGTCTCGTATTAAGAGAAAGAAGAGCCACCTCTTTAGCTCAGATGCAATATGCATCTATAGAAGTGGAATCCAACATATTGGTAGCTGACAGGCTGAGAAACCAGGCCGACACAGACAGAATAAAGGAAAAGTTGAAAGCCTCAACTTCTGGCCCATCATTGCCCCACCCTCAAGTAAATGAGCTGACCCAAGTAATGAACTTCCTTAAAGAAGAGGTGGAGAGATTGAAGGTGGAAAGGAAGCAAATGTATAAGGTCCCTCAGAACACCGAAAATAAAGGAGGTTTCAGAAGGCCAAATAATATTGCTCCCCCGACTATGCACAGAGGAAGAGACAGAGAAGACCAAAGAATTCAGGCTCCCTTTTAGAACAATTTAGTGGCTGATGAAGAAGGGGAAATAGACGAGCCTGAGCCTAAAATCCACTCTTTAGAAGTCACTCCTCCTTTCCCCCATCTCACTCAGACTGCTTATGAAGAGTCTCTCGTGGATGGTCAACTGAATGAATTGAGCAAGGGAGACAAAGCTAGTGGCGGTCGAGGCAGGTACAACCTGAGGTCTGACAAAAGGGCAGCAACACCTGATGTTCCTGAGCAGCCCACTATAGCAGAGAGACCTGCTATTGAAGCAACAGACAATCATAGAGGTAAGAAGGCCCAACCCCTCTATCCCATTGTCCAAAGTCATGTTCCTGAAATTAGAGAAATTCCAAAGTCTATGTATTCTTTCAATTTCGAACATGAGATTCAAAAGATCAGAATTCCTGTGCCACTCACTGAGTTAATTAAACATGGGGAATTCAAAAAATTCTTCTCCGAGCTGTTGAAGTCCGAAGCCTCATTCCCTCTCACAGACTCCATAAACCTCCAAGATGAAAGGCCTGCATTTGTCTTGGGTCCCATGGTAGAAGACAGAGATGATTCATCCCCTCCCTTCTACACCTCCCTGAACATACATGAAAAAGTGCTGCACAATTGCTTAATGGATTCAGGGGCCTCCCACAGCCTCATGCCCAAAGCCGTCATGGAAGAGCTAGGATTAGAAGTCACCAGAGCCTATCATGACCTCTATTCCTTTGACTCCAGGAGGGTACAATGTTTGGGAGTCATCAAGGACCTGGTAGTTTCCCTGTTTCAGCTACCCATGAAGAGTATGGTCATGGATATTGTGGTAGCTGATGCCCCCCCCCAAGTTTGGCATGCTGTTGTTGAGATCTTGGATTAAGAGACTTTGGGGAACCTTACAGATGGATCTTACGTATGCCACCATTCCAGTGTTTGGAGGGGAACATAGGAGATTATACAGAGAAGCCCAGCTAGCCTACATCATCAGTGATGAAGCAAACCCCACTAATCATCCCATCTATGCCTTGGACACTGATTTAGGCTCCAGTTTACTGCAGCTCACTGAGACTCCCGACCCCCCTTTGTAAATCAGAAATCATCCCATTCTTAATACAGAGATGCCTCCTCCTACCACCTCTGTTTGGAAGATGTTCTTTGATGGAGCTTCTTCTAATATAGGTGCAGGTGCTGGGATAGTATTCATATCCCCTTCTCAAGAGACCATATCTCTGTCATACAAGCTGGAATTTGAAGTTACTAACAATGTGGCAGAGTATGAAGCTCTGGTTCTGGGATTGAGAGCTGCGAAGGAGATGGGAATCAAGGAAGTGGCTGTGTTTGGGGATGCAGGGTTGATTGTCCAGCAGGTCAAAAACGTTTATCAAGCTAAGAATCCTCGGCTCAAGAATTACAGGAACGAGGTATGGGACTTGGTTGATAATTTCTTCCTGGATTTTAACATTTCCTACATTCCAAGGGGGGAAAATATTCCAGCCGACTTTTTAGCTTTCACAGCTAGTGTGCTCGAAGTTCCTGCACTGTCCCCTGTCGGGTCCGATGTTGAAGTAAATTATAGGCCCTCTGTACCAGAAAATGTCAAGCATTGGAAGGTATTTGAGGATGATCAGGAGATTGAAAATTTTCTCCAATCTGTGGATGACTTTTCTGCATTGCACATAGATGAGGATCCTGACATTGAGGGGGAACCTGACCATCACCCTGGGGAGTTGTCGAACGAAATTGCTGACCACTGGATTATACAACTGCCAAGCAATCACATTCCGAAAGGACTCATCCCGTTAGAAAGGTTGTTTGATGGGAATGATGTGGAATTAAGGGGCAGAGTTTCAGGTGATGACACTGACACAACTGAATGAAACGTAGGAAAACCAGAGGAGCCCAAGTTTGTCAAGTTGTCAAAGAGTTTGACCGAAGAGCAGAGGGTCGAATATACTAAGTTGCTGAGGGAGTTTGCTGATGTGTTTGCATGGACCTACGAAGACCTCAAGACATATGACACGTCAGTCATTGAGCACAAAATCCCACTAAAAGAAGAGGCCAAGCCATTCAAGTAGAAGTTGAGGCAGATAAATCTCACACTCCTGCCTGTCATGGAGAGGGAAGTGAAGAAGCTGCTGGATGCTCAGATCATTGTCCCCTTGAGATATTCTGACTGGGTGGCCAACTTGGTCCCAGTAAGAAAAAAGAGTGGCGAAATCAGACTCTGTGTTGATTTCAGAAACCTAAACAGGAGCTCAAGGAAGGATAATTATCCCTTGCCCAACATGGAGCACATATTGCAGAAGGTCATTGGTGCTTCCAGAATATCCATGATTGAATGGTTTCTCTGGCTATAATCAGATATCAGTCATGCCTGAGGATAGGGAAAAAACAGCCTTCACCACTCCTTGGGGCACATTCATGTATGCCAAAATGCCCTTCAGGCTGATGAACGCAGGAGCGACATTTCAACGAGCCATGGACATAGCCTTCATCGGAGAAAAAGATAAGTTCGTGGTGATTTATATGGATGACATCACAGTCTTCTCCAAGACTGATAAAGAGCACTGCTGCCACTTAAAAAGAGTTTTTCTGAAGTGTCGGAGGTATGGCATGTCTTTAAACCCCAAAAAATCACTGTTTGCTATGAAGGAGGGAAAACTATTAGGCCATATAGTATCAGCAGAAGGGGTGAGAATTGATCCTGACAGGGTAGAATCAATTCAGGCCCTGTCACTTCCCAGATCTAAGAAAGAGGTTCAGGCATTTTTGGGGAGGATTAATTTCCTGAGGAGATTCATTTCAAATTTTGCTGATTTGGTGAAACATATTATGACCATGCTCAGAAAGGGCCATGAAATAAAATGGACTCCAGAACCCAGAGAGTCTTTTGCCCAAATAAAGTAGGCGTTGACTGAAGCACTTGTGCTAATTAGTCCCGATTATTCCAAAGACTTTCTGATATTTTCTTTTGCTTCCTGTGATACAGTAGTGGAAATTTTGTTGCAGAAAAATGATAATGGGCAAGAACATCCTATTTCTTTCTTTAGCAAGGCGTTGAGAGATGCAGAACTTCGATACGAGATCATGGAGAAGCAGGCCTATGCCTTGGTGAAAGCTCTCAAAGCTTTCAGAGTCTACGTCTTGCATTCAAAGATCACAACATATGTCCCTTCAACCTCTGTGAAGGACATTCTTGTACATCCTGACATAGATGGAAAAAGAGGTAAATGGATCACCATGACCTAGAATTTGACCTGGAGATTAATCCCACTAAGCTGATAAAGGGGCAGGGTTTAGCCAAGTTGCTGGCTGAATCAAATTGCAGAGCCTTGGGAATCAATTTTGTCAACGAGCAAGCTGAGTCATCCAACAACAGTTCCCAAAGCATTGTGCCACTGGCAACATGCCCCTGGTACAAAGATATCTTGTACTTTTTACAAGAGTTGAGCCCCCTTGACGGGATGGAGAAAATAAAGGTAAGAGCTTTAAAGCTCAAAGCTGTCAGGTATTGCCTCATAAACCAAGCCCTGTATTGGAAAGACCCTCAAGGGGTATTACTGAGATGTCTGGACCCACAACAGGCACATAAGGTTATGTTTGATTTCCATAGTGGTCTCTGTGGAGGTCATTATTTTTGGAAGACCACAGCTCACAAGATCCTCCAAGCTGGGTATTATTGGCCCACCTTATTTCCTGATGTCTGCAAGGAAGTCAGGGCGTGCATCAAATGCCAGAAGTTCTCGGGTAATAAGTAGCTCACATCTCTGCCATTAAATCCTATAGTAGTTTCGACACCCTTTCAACAGTGGGGATTGGATTTCATCGGAGAGATTCATCCTCCCTCAAGTGGCCAACACAGATGGATCCTCACTGTGACCGATTATTTCACCAAGTGGATAGAGGCTGTCCCTACCAGGAGTACTTCTCACAAAGTGATCATCAGCCTCTTGGAGGACATCATAGTCAGATTTGGTTTCCCAAGCAGGGTTTTCACTGACAATTCCTCCCCCTTCAGGTCTGATCCCCTGGTCAAATTCGGTGAACAGTTCCAGATTGCACTAATTCACTCCACTCCCTACTATCCTCAAGGAAACGGGCTGGCAGAGTCCTCCAATAAGAGCCTAATCAAGCTTATCAAAAAGCTACTGGAGGATAATAAAAGGGCCTGGGACTCAAAGCTCAAATTTGCTCTTTGGGCCGATTGGGTAACAACAAAGAAATCACTAGGCATCTCACCTTTCCAACTGGTTTATGGAATAGAGGCCATTTTCCCCACTCATCTCGCCTTACCTGTGGAAAATCTCCTCCAGGACTTTGAGGGGGAACCTAACCATGTTCTCAGAAGAATTCATCAGATGGTGGAAGTACAACAAATTAGAGAGCAGATCTTGGACAGAGCCTACAATCATCAACAGAAGATCAAGCAGGCCTTTGACAGGAAGAACAGAAAGAAAGAATTCAAATAGGACGACCTGGTGCTCAAATGGGATGCACCCAGATAGGAAAAGGGAAAACACAGTAAATTTGATGCCCTCTGGTTCGGGCCTTTCAAGATCCTTGAAGTATTTTCAAACAACACTTACAGGTTGCAGGATTTGGAAGGCAATGAAGTTTTCAGTGGCCCAGTAAATGGGCATTTCTTGAAAAAATGTTTTCTATGAGCCGCAGTCGGCTCTTTTTGTTTTGTTTTGTAAATATTGTTT
>ML783798.1:1140339-1214756 GCA_009831015.1 Picea engelmannii
AAGTCTGCAAAAGAGTTCTTAGAGCATCACAGGGACAACTCTATCCCCCATGGAGCCAAATGTTAGCGATATATCTTGTTAGGGGGGCTAGAACACAAAAGAAGGGGTTAAAAACCCACTTATCCAAAGTTTCAGATAATAATGCGCCCAGGGTAAGTCACGAGAAAGTTCGAGCGGCAGTGATTTGCGCACCCGGATCAACGACGCAGGTTGAATTCCGGACCCCCCTTTCCTTTCTACCTTTAAGCGGGGGGGGGGGTCCGAAATCAGTGGCGCACCTCTCCAACGGCCCAGATCGACGTGCCCGGATCAACGACGATAAAGGTAATTCCGGACCCCCCCCGCCTTTCTACCTTTAAGCGGAGGGGGGGGTCTGGAATTGTGGATGCAGCTTTTCGACGGCCGAGATCTCAGTGCCCGGATCAACGACGCTCACGTGATCTCATCATTTTCAGCTACTCCGTGTTTAGCCAGTGTGGGCCCTTCCCCCGTCATGTCATCCTCTAGGACCGCCTTTCCCCTGCTGCCATGTGTCATTGTTCCTCCCTCTCTCACCCGCCCATATGGTCTTTTCCTCGTCTCATCATCCATTCACCACCCGCCTCGTGTCCTTTTCCCTCCACGTCAGCCTCCCACTAAATTACACCTTGCCACTTCTTCCATGCCCTCACAGTTTCGGCCCCATCACTCCATTCCCGTGCCCCACCTTCCGCGCTGGCCTCCCCGCATATCCTTTGAGCCAGTCAGTTACTCCAGGTGGCGACGGGTGAGGTCCTCCACGTCCCGAAGCACTAAGTTGGCCAAATCATCCCCAATCCTAAGAAAGCAGTTATTGAAGCGGTTGGTGGTGGTTAGACATCATCTCCGCCATAATGGGAAAGCACGACCATGAATTAAAGGCATGTCGATTCGCCGTTGGAACTGTCAAAGAATTAGATTGCGTCTGACTTAAGTTGCACGACCCTTCAGAGGCTGAATGTCAGCAGCCATGCAGACTCAAAGATTTCAATGCATTGTCTTGGTTCCGCTGCTGTTGATTGTTCTGAGTATATGTAGGTGATTTCGCCATTTTTGTATCCATCGATGGTAGAGCTAAGCTCCCGAATGTAAAGTTTCAACAAATATTTTGGTTTCCCGGGTTATGCCTCTGTGTTTGAGATTTCTTGGTTTATAACAAACAGTTCTCCCCCTTTTCATCTATATTTTGTCTCATGCCGGAGATTTCACAGTTGAATGATTCACGTGGATTGTTGCATTTATGTTATGATAAAGGATTTGTCATGACATTTTTGTATTCTCTGGTTTTATGTGTTTGGATATAAAGAGACTTTGTGTTCGAATGCTTTCTCCTCCAGTCTGTTACGAGCTTGATGTCTGTGATAGACCTTTTCACTTTCCTCATGCAAGTCTTCCGCCTACTCACCCTTTTACTGCAACTCACTGTTTGGATTTTATCAAGACCTCACTCGTTCATGCATGCCTGACCTGGTTTCTGAGTTGAGACGATATTGTTCTGAGTTTCCTTCCATTTGATCACCCCTTCTAAACAAATCGTGACATTAAAATGATGGGCGTCGGGCTCTGCTCCTGCAAGAAATCCAGGAGTGACCTCCGGCTCCAACAGCAGTGCACATATCTCCTGTCTAGTGCGAAGCTTGGTTCCATGGCTTAGTGTACAGTAGCAAATGAATGTAATATATTGAAGAATAATAAAGAAGATGAAGTAGTTGGTGGATGTAGTCCCACACTGGGGTGAACCACATATATCTTGTGTCTTTGGTGTGCTTTGTGTTGTGTTTCTTATGTTATGAATATTCTCAGTTCTTTGCTTATTATGTATGTTAGATAGATCTATTGATGCTTATTGCTTAGTTATGTTAAGAATGAAGGAATGTTAGATCTAACTCGGTGCTATGTGCTAAATGATTGAAGTGATTAATATTTATTGTTATTGCATCGATCTATCTTAGGGTATGTTCTACGATGTTAATAATCTAATGAACTAATTCATATCACCTTCTAAGTGTTTCTAGAATACTCCGCGAAGTGTTATTATCACATATCTATGTCCCAACTTGGTTACAGACACTTGATTCCTTTAACCCCCCTGCTTCTACCTCGGGTGAGACTTCTCCTGCTTCGTGGGTGTTTTTGAAAGGGCTGGTAGTTAGGGTTTTGTTGGTGCATTGTTGAAGCATTAAACCTTGGTTCTTCCCCTGTGCCAACACTAAGATTTCGACGAATTCCACATGCTAGACACAAGCCAATGTGGAAGTACATGTTCGATTCTACCACTAACATCAACACTCCCTCTTAGCGAGGAAGGTACTTCTACACCTTAGAGTTGGACCTATCTTTGATACTAGATCTGCTATCATGGATGCTCTCTAATTCACCTAATTAGTTTCTCCCTCTAACACAAAATCTATCCCTACCATCATGATATGATCTGTCTTCGAAGACTCACTACCTCTAAACATGCTCTTAGAAGCCTTTGGATCCTGAGCATATTGCATGGCCATCTTGTACCATGAATCCTTATCAACAGACTTGGAAGGATTATCCTTCTCACTTGAAGCTAAAGTGACTCCCTTTGAGCTTCTCAAACTTAGAAGCTACCTGCTTCTTTTTCTTTGCCACTTAGAAGCTACCCACTTCTTGTTATTGTATAGGCTCTCCCTTTATCCTATACAAGTTTCTTTCTCTAACTCCAAAGACAATTTCTTTGTTTGAGATAGATCCTCTGGGCTTGATTAGTTCCTTTCCATCTTGGAATGATATGCCAAAACCATTCTTCTCAATCATTGAAACTGAGATCACACTCCTCTTGAGTTTTGGAACCCATAACACAACCATCACTCTCAATGTGCCTCCTGAATCCAACTAGAATGACATTGTTCCAGATCCCTTCACTACATGTTTGGTCCCCATACAAATTTCCACATGCATCTTTGAGTCAAACCCTATGAATCTCTCGAACACCTCTCATGTTGTTTTCATATGACACGTGGATCCATTATCTATCAATGATGCACCAGATGATATGGTGCATAAGGAAGTATAGGAAACAAGTAAGAACTTTTTCTATTCAAACTTCTTGCAAAACTCATCCACTTGAGTCTTTGTTGTTGCATCTACCTCCGGTTGCATTTCATTCCCCCCATCCTTCCTGTGTGGACATTGCCTGCATAATGTCCAAAATTGTGACATGCAAAGCACTTGAATTTTCTCATGTCCTTCTTCTTCTTACCATCTAGAGTAGTAGACTCTCCACTGGAAATCTTCCCGAACTTTCCTTTCCTTACTTGGTTGGCAAGAGCAAGGTTCTCATCATTTCTACTCTTCAAACCATCCATGGAATCTAACCAAGTGTCCTCCTAGATACAATCAATCAATAGTCTATCAAACCATGGCACTGTCTCTTGTGCATAGATCCCATGCACAAAAGGTTCCCAAGACCTGACAAGACATATCAACACTACATTCACCAACTCAACATCATGTACTATCTCACCAATGGATGCAAGATGATGTCAGATATGTGTAATATTCATAAGATAGTTCACAACCATGTCCTCAATTGATTCTAGCCACACCTACTTGGCCTTCAATTCCTTTTTCTTGTGAGCTTCCAATTCCTTTGTATTAGTAGGAATTAAAACCAAACCCTCAACATACTCTTTTAGGTCATTATCCTCCAATAGAAGAAGAATCCTTACCTTCCAATCCCAGAAGTTGGTTGCCCCTTCCAACCTGTCCTCAATATTCAATGTGTTCACCATTGTGTCTCAAAGGATGAATCCATCTCTCCTTCAAATCCTTGGATCCAAGATCTAATTGGATAAAACTCTACTGAAATTGCCACTATATTGTCATGTATGGCCCTGTACGTGACTATCAATACTACAACCTGCGTATGTATGCGATTTGACCCACTACAAATAAAATATGTACTTCATTGTTACCAATGTGACCCTCGTATACTTTCATACACCTATAAAAACCCCTGCTCTTCCTCAATACTATTGTTTCCCTGGAATATTTCCTTTTATTTTCGCCTCTTGGTTATAGATCTGTTAATATCTTCTTGCAATTGCTAATATCTATGCTCTTGGTTTCCTCCCTTCAAATGTTAGGCTCAGATACCATGTTGATAATTCTTGGAATTCAACCCTTGGCATCCTCTAATACCATGTTGATTATTCTCCTACTCAGCACCCAACAATTACCTCAAAATAAAATCACTTTATCTACTAAAATCACGGCTGATTAATAAACTAAACATGCAACGGAAGAATAATCTAGAAAACCTAAATCTCACACACAAGACACCAATATTTTTGAGTAAATTACTCCTAGGAAAACCTTGGAGGGAAAACCATCCCTAAGATTCTTTTATTAAGGTCAAATAAGGGATCTCGTAACATGGAAAATGGCCCACTAAGAGAAATACAACTACAGACAAACCTGACCAAGTCTGCTCTTTCATATGACCCCTGAACAACATGATTTTTGAGGTGTACATGATTCACCTTCAGTTGACCCGGGTACATACATGATTGTCTGCACTATGAATCACATATATGTACATAAAACCTATACGAACACTTATGTGTGGTTCTACGCTTTCCTCTAGCTTCTATCCTTTGAAACCTGCCTGTGGTTTCGTATTTTCTCTCTTCTCCTTGATCTGTATGATCTCTAGATGGAATTCCTTCTCCACCTATCCGATATCTTGAATCACAATCCTTCGTGATCCAACTCTCTCTAAATCGAAACTTGGATGAAATCTCTTCACCCAACCTATGATATCTCCTCACTTTAGTCTAAGCAAAAGTCCTTTTCTTCTACACTCCTCACACTAGAAAAATGATTTATTTTCTATCCTCAACCTTCAACTCTCACCGAAGTCTCTCACAAGTGTATCTCACATAGGTCTATGACTTTGATTTCTCATCAAAAGTGACTTCCTCCTTCACCCTAGCCTTTCTTTTATAATCAAGAATTACAATTTATTACTAATTTCCAAAGTGATCCACGGTTGATATTACTTCTCACACCCACTTAGGATTTAGATTACATGTTGCATGATTAACATGTTCCTTAAACAAATCAACTAACTAATAAAAACATTTTTACTTTAATTAATTCCTTTTAACTAAAGTAAACTCACACTAGGATTTCGACGACTTCCACATGATAGACACAATCCAATGCAAAAGTACCTATCTGATGCTACCACTAACATCAACAATAATAGCATCCAAATGCATCAGTTATATTTGGATGTTATAAGAATGAGGTGCCATTAAATGTCAAATAAGAAATAAGAGTTGAAACAATAAACACATTAAATAAAGCAATTCAAAAGGAAACATCGATGGGCGAATATATGCTTGAGACTAATGTTGATCCTAAGATTATCCTTGGAAAAGTACAAAGACATTTGGCAAGTTTAGCATTGTCATCTCAAGTCCCATCTACTTCAATAAGTACTAAAGGATCAAGAATTGGAGGGGGGATTTTTCAAGGCCAACCCCCTAATGTGAGAAATATTCCTCAAGTTTCTCAAGGCACTAGAAAAAAAATAGAGATTTCTCATATGAGCAGGACTATTCAACAAATGAAGAATGAGATAACCCAACTCCAAAGAAATGGAAATTTCATTCCACTGCATCAATATGACAAAGATTTTCAAGTAAATCAAAGACATAGAAATGATAGAAATCAAATAAATGAAAATCACGGACCAAGAGAACCCAGAGTCTCAAATCCAAGTGTTATTGTGCTAGAGGAAATTACATAAGAAGAATATTTTATTCAAGACAATGAGCCATTCAATCAAGAACTGATCAATGATCAACATCAAATATTAGAATCAACCTAGATGGATGAAATCTCATCACATTTTCATATATTTGATGAACATGAATATTATGACTATACACAACAAGATAATGTTGTTTAGACTAGGAATCAAGTAAATAAATTCAAGTCCAAAGATCAATCCAAAAAGGAAAAAGAAAAAAGTAGTGATATAGATACAACAAGACAACCAATTGTAAATAAATAAAAAATACCTTTGCAAATGACCTATAATGTGGTTGATGAATTAACTAGGCTTCAGATCACTTTTCCATTCATGGAAGTGGTTAAAATACTCCAACAAAGAGAGAATTTTTTGAATATTTTGGATGATACAAGTTCATCTAGTCCAAGAATAGAAGTAACAATCATAAATACAGAGCAACAACATGTACTAGTAAGACCAAGAGGCAAGGTTCCACCATTTTATATATCTCTAGAAAATCATGATTTCACCTTACATAATTATTTGGTTGATAGTGGAGCCAATAACAATATCATGCCATTATCTATAATGAAATCTCTTAGAATGGGATGCACAAAGTACTATAAAATAGGGGAAATAAATTATGCAATTGATTCTAGGAAAGTACTAGCTTATGGTGAAATCAAGGATTTTTGTGCCTAGATAAGCGCTACACCACACATCACAACATTATTTACTATCACAGTGGTTTATCTCCCCCCTACGTATGGTTTTTTTCTTGGTTGGTATTGGTGCTCAATAATTGGAGAATACATGATGAATGATAAGAGTTGCATGATGCTCGCAAAAAAATATGGAATAATGATCAAAGTACCTCAAAAGCATAGAAATCCAACATCATTCAAGAAGACATAAACTGAAATGATGAAGAGCTACATTGATGTTGGAATTGGAAATTATGTTGTTTTCAACACAGAGAAAATAGATTCTCTTAAGAAAAATGAAGAAAATACTTTTCAAGGATTTTATAAAATGTCATTCAATAGTGCTTGCTCTAAGTCTGGAATTGGAGTTGGCATTGTTTTTAAATCCCTCAATCATGTATTTTTCCACATGCAATGCAGAGTATGAGGCACATATTCAAGGATTCACTCTAGCACTTCAAATGCAAGTCAAATATCTAGTGGTGACTGGGGATTCAAAATTGGTTATCAATCATATAAAAAAAAAGGTACAAAATCAATAAATAAAAATTGAAGAATTATGCAAAGAGAGTTTTGGAAATCATAGATTCATTCCTTCAAAATATTACTTTTGTTCCTCAAGAGAAGAATCAAAAGGCAAACTCATTGGCAGTTGTGACCTCTCTTTTTAATGCTAATAATGTTTTCCGTCCATCTGTCCCAGATAATCAAGATCATTGGCAAGTATTTGAGAATGATTAACAGGTTTCAAATTTCCTCACCAATTTATTGTCAAATGTTCCATATGAAGGAAATTTTGAATATCAAAGTTGTTAGAAAGAAGAAACTTATGAAAGAACTGTCAATCTCCCTCAAAAGAGTTATGTTAGTCTAGAATCTATTTTTACAACAGATGATCAGATAAAGAGTAAGGATGTGATAGAAGAATTATCCCTCAGAAAATTCCAAGAAACATAGAAGATAAAAATTGGGACACATAAAGCAACAAAGTATTTAAATTTGGGTACTAGTTGTACTGACGATGAAGCCAAAAGGTACACCCTCCTTTTCTAAGAATTAAAATATTTTTTCCCTAGACCTATGACGATTAAAAGGAGCATGATAAGTCTATATTTCAACACATCATACCTCTCAAAGAAGGCTCAAAATAATTTTGAAAGAAATTGAGGATAATCAATTTAAAACCAAATCCTTTGGTGAAATTAGAACTAGAAAAGTTGAAGAAAGTTGGCATAATTTTTTCAATCTGACATTTAGAATGGTTATCAAATTTAGTGGTAGTCTAGAAAAATAATGATGAAATAAGACTTTGTGTAGAATTCCTAGATCTCAACGAAGCAAGTGTCAAAGATAATTACCCTCTCCTAAATATGGAGATCTTGCTTCAACAATTCACCGGTTCTGCACTAATGTCAATGTTGGATGGATTTTCTGGATAAAAACAAGTACTTGTTGTTGAGGAAGATAGGCCAAAAACTTCATTTGTTACACAATGGGGGACATATGCCTTTGTCCACATGCCATTTGGGATGAAAAATGCTAGTGAAACATTTTAAAGAGCACTGGGCCATGATTTTAATGATTTAATTGGGAAGTTTATGGAATATTATCAAGATTACTTAATGGTTCATTCAATATTAAGAGAAAGATTTTCAAACATCTCAAAAAAGTCTTTGAACGATGCAGGATGCATGGAATATTTTTGAATCCAAAGAAGTGTTTGTTTGCAATATCAAAATAAAATATCCTTGGTTACATTGTAAGTAAAGAAGGAATCTACATTGATCAAAAAATAATTAAGGCAATAAATGACTTAAATCCTCCTACGTCTTGAAAGGGAGTGCAATATTTCTTTGGAAATATAAATTTTATACAAAGGTTTGTTCTAGACTCTCCCACAATTGTAAATCCAATCAACAATGTGTTAAATAAAGATAAGAAGTTTGAATGGAATCCAAAGATCCAAAAGGATTTGACTAATATCAAACATGAAATTACCATTGCTCCTATTCTTGTTAGTCTAGACTTTGACAGAGACTTCATATTGTATTCATTTGCCTCAGAAGAAACCATTTCTTTTATACTTACTCAAAATATTCCAAAGGGGGGAGAACTTCCAATTTCCTTCATGAGTAAAACTCTGCATGATTATGAATTAAAGTACTCAACAATAGAAAAGAAAGCCTATTCTTTGGTTAAATCAATTTCTCACTTCAAAAATTATGTTCTATTTGCTCATGTAATAGCCCATGTTCTACATTATCCCATCAAAATGATGTTGAATCAACAATTCAGAGAAGGAAGATGGGAAAATTGGTTGCAAAATATTCAAGAATATGATATAGAAATCAAACCCCTCAAGGTTATAAAAGGACAAGGATTATGTAAGTTCGGGACTAGAATTGAAGCTATTAATCCTCATCATATTATCATAAAATATGCTTCTTTAGCATCATCTAAATGGTATACAAATATTATCCTATACTTGATGTCTTGATAGTTTCTTGTTGAAATGTCCTCTAAAGAAATAAGAGCTTTGAAAATGAAGACTAATCAATATGTACTAGTCTCTGGAATTGTTTTTCGAAGAAATATTGATGGCATTCTTCTAATATGTCTAGAACATTCAAGAGACAATCAAACACTAGTAAACTTCACAAAGGAATTTGGGGAGGAAAGTTTTCTCCAGTGGTGATAGCATACACAATTATCAAAACAGGTTATCATTGGCCAACCATGTTCAAATATGCCTATTCAATGACTAGAAAATTCATCTCATGTCAAAAATTCTCCGGAAAGATGAAGAGAGCATCAATTCCTTTAAATCCCATGTCAATAGAAGAACCATTTGCAAAATGGGGTCTAGATGTCATAGGTATGATAAATCTAAAATCAAACAAAGGAAATTCATACATTCTCAATGCCACCGACTATTTCACAAAATTGAAGGAAGTTGTGGCCCTGGAAACTATTGATACAAAACAACTAATCATGTTCTTGAAGGATAATATTCTTGCTATATTTGGTGTTCCTCATAAATTTATAATAGACAATGACTCAAGTTTTATTGGGTATAAATTTACATAGTTTTGTGAAAATAATGCTATTATAATGGGGAAATCATCCAACTATTATCCCCAAGGAAATGACATGGTTAAATCAACTAATAAGATGTTGATACAAGTCCTTAAAAAGACAATTTCTGAAAATCAAAGAAATTTGCACAAAAATCTAGTGGATGCTCTTTGGGAAAGTTGACTTACCCAAAAGAAAAGCACTAAATAATCACCCTATACTCTAGTGTACGGAAAGGAATCCATAATGCATATACAACTGGAATTAAATGCATTAACCATGGAAATATGAGTTGAATACATGGAAGTACACTCTCCTCTCCATGATTAATATAATCAACCAATGCAATTGGAAGAACGAAGAGCACAAGCATTTATAGACATGAGGAAAAGGAAAGAAATAGTTAAGATACATTTTGATCAAAACACTACTTTAAAAGATTTTTAAAAGGAACAATTGGTGTTACTCTGGAACAAAGACAAGGAGAAACCATATTTTCATACTAAGATCGAATAACTTTGGATTGGGCCATATCAGATTGAAAATATTTTGGGTTTCAATTCTTATTTGTTGAAAAATATGGATGGAAACATTCAAACATTTCCTGTGAATGGGCAATACCTTAAACACTTCTTTATCGATTTCATAGTTTTACTTTTGTACATAGATTTTGTTTTTCTTGTTTTTCCCTTGTACACACATTTCACCTTCTTATATTCTTTTCTCTTGTGTTCCTTTTATTTTATTTTATTTTTCTTTGACTCTCTTACAACAAATTTTGCCTCACCGCATGCAACTTGCTTGGATGGCCTTTCCATTTCCCTATGCAGACTTGAAGTCCCCTTTTGTACCTTCCAGAGCCAAAGAGCACATTTTTCCACATATACATGCTCTATCAGTTAGACAACAAGCATATACATAGGTTGCTCCAATATAGCCTATGTACCTCGGGTTTGGTGCTCAAAATTAAAAATTATGTCGGGTTTCCATGCCATGTCACGAGATCCATGATCCTTGACCTTCCATATACTGGAAACACTCTGAATCAGCCCTTTAGTTCCATTTGAAGGCTATAAATTGGGCCATATCCAAGCCTTGAAGAAGGAGAACAATTCAACTTTGAGAGCAAAGACACTCTGGAGAAATTTCACTTCATATTGAGTCTACATCCCTTTGTCCTTGAAAGTATGAACCCCTTGTTTAGCCCCCAAGCTCTTCCTTCTTTGTGATGGAGAACCTCATTGTCTCCTTTATATGAGATTTCCTTTGGTGGAGGATTGAAGTGGTGGAGGCCCAACTGGAGGGACTTAGTTTCTCGGTTTCGATATGTGTTTTTACATAATTTTGTCACCTATATACTTCGATTGATTATAATAAAATACTCTTTTCTCGTCCAATTGATATCTTGCAAATATTTGAATTATTATTCCATGAGCATATTTGTCATGTATGTTAATGGATTATGCTAATATATATGCTAACACTATATATTGTCACCATATGCTTGTGTATCTTGGTTGTTGAGGATAAATTGTAGGTATAAATCTTTGAGTTGCATGCTCAATGGTGGTCTTCATCAAACGTCCGGATGAGGTAGGATCTTGACCTTGTCTTGTTAGAATTTCATTTATATAAAATATTTGGGATTATATTTGATTTCTATGTGTCATTTTGTCTGTTCTGGTTTACCCCATGCCATAGAGATATTTTCCTCGTAACAAAATTGGCAACCATACTAGGGATTGATCTTCTTTGTTGGGGTTTGGAGTGTTTTTCTCCTTGATTTTCTCTATGTTAGCCTAAGTTTCCTTGTTGCCTGATTGCTTGGTAGCCTATTTTTACTTTGCATCTGAGTTTCTTGGCTTAACCCTTTCCTTGGCAGTGTTTTACTATATATACATGGTTTTTCCCTTGACAAACACGTACATACGCAAGATGTCCTCCTCTAGGGTGCATACACACTCGATATTTACTCAAACAGTCGCGTACATTAGCTATTTAGTCTTATTGGTTGAGTTTGGTGTCTGCTGGGTGAGTTTGGTTGGTTGTTGAGTCTTCTTGGGTCTTTGTCCTGAATTTTAAGTGCTTACATAGTGATAGGAAACCTTCTTATTGTTGAATTTTCGGGCGGTATTCTTTCTTATCATCTTTTTCATTGGTTGTCCTTGCACATTGGTCTGAGTGTTTGCTTCTTGGTATCCTGCATGGCTTGTCTCGTTTTGCTTGCAATAGAGTCTGTATGTGAAGATACTATTCATTCCTTGCATTTTCTTTTCTTTATATCGAAAATACAAAAAATTTGCTCATTTTGCATTATGGAATTTTCTCTTTTGATTACTTTTCATTATTTTGACACATGTGGAGAGATTGCATCTCACTGAAATTGTAGAGATTGCATTGAAAAGTTGCATTTACGAGAATACCATATCTTTGGAATTCAATATTAGTACTTAGCAGTGTTTTTAAATTTGCTTCTTTTATATGCTGATTATTAATACCATCAGTTTCATGACCACACCTCTTGAGTAAGAAAAAACCATTAAAAGTAACATTGATTAATTAAAATTGATTAGAAACGATTTTATTTTTCAGGGTACACAAACAAGTATAGGACATAAGGCCTTGGAATAGGATTTTGTGAGTAAAGCTCTCCAAGGCTATTAAACTAAGCATATGTGTCTTACCAGGGAGTGGTGAAACCCATTTTTTAATTAGTGACGTCAGGAGGCTCCACTCACACAAGAGTTAAGAACAAGGTCACACAAATTTGGTTGCAGAGATATCCCTCTAATACCTTCTTAGCATCAGAGATGATTTTGGGGTTCTATTCGTATTTGGGGGTCTTGCTCGTACCTTTACCTTTGTGAGAGGTTGTTCTTTCAATATTTTGGTCTTTATTAACCTTCCCATACAGTGGACCAGACTTATTACTGTTCTCCTAAGCATTGGTTATATTGTGGTGATCTAGTTTCTTGACATAGGTAGCCACACAGGTTACTTGGAGGGGTTATTCTATAGGTACCCTGAGTAAGATAAGGGTCAAAAAACACACAACCTTTATGGAGGATTACCTCTCCTGGGGGATCTGATCGACTATGTTGTTAAGCCCACAAGGGCCCTTATAACTGATTTTGATACCTCAAATCGTTTGAAGGGAGTCTCATGCTAATCTTGGGTGAGACATACCTACTCTAGTGAGGGAGGCCCCTTCTTAGTTACTATATCATGTTTGTGTGCATTGGCCTTTTTACTTTATTTTATATGTGCTCTATGATTGTTAGTTGGCCCTAGGATTTGGTTTTATATCTCTATTCTTGACTCACTATGGAGCAATACCAACTTCCTCGCAGGTCTCGTCGTTTGTTGAAGTTACCATCACATCTTGAGTCTTTACCAAAGTTTCCTTCTAAAAGGCATAAAGTTAATAAATGTGGTACATATATCTCCATCTCCCAGACTTGTGAATTTTCAGTTATGAGTACCAAGTCAAACTTGAATGTCATAGGGAGTCCCTCGAATCCTATATCTTATTTGATTATTGGTATCCCTTCGACTCATTCAGCCTTGACGTTTGGGGTTTCGGAGATCCTCGCCCCTACTACTACCCAACCAGTGGGTTCTACTCGACCCATAGGAATAAACCCCTTCAGGTATGTTTTTGGTACGCCAGGCTACAATTCTCAGTCAATACCTTCAGTCTCTAATCCATTTTATTTTGGTATACCCAAATTGGTGTCGCAACTCTCATCCTCTATTCCAACGACTAATGTGAATCCTAGTTTTCGACCTGGGGGAATGGATCCTGCGTATGATCCTCTCTTGTTTGGTAAAGGCCATATTCCCCAAACGAATCCTACAGTTGGAGGTTGGCCTCCTTTTTCTTCTAGGCCTAATCCTAGTCTCAATGCTCTTGGATGGAGTGATCAGACAGGAGGATAAGTCACTTCCTATATTTCATCCTTTATCCCCTCTTCCTCCATACTAATTCTGAAAAACACATTTATAATGGTGAATCCCCTTCTTTCCTCTAGATTTACATCAGGAGGGAGTCAATTTCACACTATGGGAAACCCCCAGCCTGGAGCTCCTTCGGTTGGGGGAAATGTATATAACCCTCATTATACTTCTTCCATGGGAATGGTGCCCATACAACCTTTTGGAGGAGTATATTATCCTACTAGACAGGGCCATGGCATATACCAGAACCTTGGGTGGCCTACAATCCATCAGTCCCAACCCTGGGCTTAGATGCCACAACCCTGGCTCTCTTTTATGGCCACGCTTAATCTACTGGATTTGTCAAAAATGATGAATGACCCTGTACATCACGATCTATCATGGCCCCCCATCCCCAACAATATTCCTTCAAACATTCCAAAATTTGAAGGTAAGACTGGCGAGGATCTGTGTGATCATGTTACTACTTTTCATATTTGGTGCTCATGTAATTCCATTAATGATGATTCTATTCATTTGAGTCTATTTTAATGCACCCTCATGGGGGTCATTGCGAAGTTGTACATTGATCTATCGGGGTGAACATATAGAAACTTTAATCAGATGGTTTTGGTATTTCCCAACCACTTCTAGCTGTCAATTAGTTACGATGTCGGCATAGAACTTTTGTCGACCCTCCACCAAGATAAAGACATGCATATCTCGGACCATACCTAAGAGTGGAATAGGCAGAAGAGGTTGACCAAAGCCTACATTCCTCCAGATTTTCTGTTGGATTTGTTCCTTAGGTCCTTATTGCCTTATATTTCAAAGGATGTCTCTACATCTGGAGTAACATCTGAGGAAGAAGCTATTTTCAAAGCCCAACAATTGGACTTCATATATGTTCAATATAGGATGTTGTATAAAATTCTTCCTGACGCACCGTGATTGAACTATGACCCTAGACAAAAGTATGGGCCTCATGTCGATGGAATCATAGGCTCCACAAATGCCAAGTCTACAGATTTGGTGACGAACCAGTTGAAATATTTGTCTCTAAGCCAGCCTATAGCAAGACACGCTTCAACTTTGTCCTCCACTCCCACTCAGTCAATGGATGTGCATTCTGTACATTTGTCAGCCAAACCAAATGGTAACCAACAACCAGGAGGGAATAGAAGGATGATGAGGTAATAATCGTAAGGGTGGTAAAAATAATAAAAAATCCAAGGATGAAACTAACAATTATAGATCGAATAATAATTTTGGTGAGGGAAAGAAAGAAAAATGGAAGGTGTATTTTCATTGTAAACTTTGTAAATATTATCATCTTACCCACCTATGCCCCAAAATTGAGGAATTCTCGAGGTTCTTATAACAACTACCCATTGTGCTGACAAATCCATTTCCACTTAATAAACACATGGCCTTAGGGGCCTCCAACATCAGAAATGTGTCAAGTGGGAGTCAAAACCCCTCGACACTTGAATGTGTCCATCTATGTGTCAATATGGTCAAGTCTCATATTGATGTAGCTACTTGATCTTGTGATTACAGTTCTTCATAGACTGTTGTAGGTCCAGAGTCTCCTCCTCCAGAAACTCCCTTGCAGATCAAAAATCCAGAACCTCTGCCTCGTATTCCAAAAGGAGTACTAAAAATCTATGCCCACAATGCTAATTCCAGAGCTACACAAAACTGTTCAATTGTCGAAGATCTGGTTCAAACCCCTTGTGAAATTTCATCTTTGGAGGTGCTCTAGAAGTGTCCTTCATAGAGGAATGCCTTGTTATCTTCTTTAGGTTCTCTAGACTTGTGTGGCTCGAAGGTTATTAATTTTGACATCATAGATGTTATTCCTCTCTTACCTTACCACATGGCGTATCAAATCCATGTGGAGTATACAAAAATTACCATCAAATGCATTGTAATTGATGAAGGTGTTGCGACATGCGTGATGTCCCTAACCTGTTGGAAAGTCATTGTCTCTCCAACTCTATCCCAATCTATGACTATGTTGATCTCTTTTGATGGGTGTTCATTCTGACCCCATATAATTATTCCTGCTTTTCTAGTCCAGTTAGGTGGAAATACAATAGAGGTGGATGTTGAAGTGGTTTATGCGCCTCTCGACTATAATTTACTACTAGGGCATAATTAGACTTATGCCGTGAAAACAATCGTGTCATCCATTTTCTGCACTTTATGTTTTCCTCACAAAGGGAAAATAGTGATGATTGATCAATTCTCCTTTGTGCACACTATTCCTAATGCATCAGTTGGACCTTCGGTCCCTGTGATAAAAAATTCTTAGCAGGAAACTGAAGATGTTGGTTTCAGAATGTATTCCTCTCTCAGGGGTATCTTTGATTTTGTGGCACAAATTCATCACATTCATTCCATTTCTAGTGATTCTTCATCGTTGATGAGGTCTGTTCCTTTCCGTACTTTGTATTTCAACAACCCTTGGACCCTACCTTCCCCGACTATATCGTACAAAGGTCATTCACACATTGGGATGGAAATGCCACTGTCAATGGTAGAAATTGTGTATCAGTCTATTATTGATGCTACTACTGACCCTAATCCTTTCTCCTCACAGATGGATGAGGAGGATCATATTCTAGAGAGTATATGGGATGTCCAATCTTTTTGTTCGCATGATTTCCTCGATGATACTTTACCCTTATATGAAACCATCTTAGAGGCCATGTATGGTCCTAATAGGCCCTTGGATGATATGCATCATTGCTCTTATTTTCTCCCAGAGCTTGTTAGGATCGAACATGATGACTTTAGATCTACCTTGAGTGAGATGGTCGGTCACACTATGGTTCCATTAGATACACATGGTATTTATGCCGAAGAAAACATGGAGAATATTTCTCCTAACGTCACAATCGAAATATCTCGAGTTCCTGGAAAAATTTTGAATGCATATATCGGTGTAGATTGTTCTCCTGGAGAAATTCAGATCTACTCCAATATCTTCAAATAATTTGATTATGTATTCACTTGGTCATACGAAGAGATGTCAGGGATAAACCCCATCATTGTTGAACATGATATCAATACCCATCTAGATGCTAGACCTGTTCGACAACATCTTAGAGATGTTAATCCTAGGAAGGCCTTGATGGAATACTAAGAGGGGGGTGAATCAATATTACCCTTTTTCAACAATTAGCAGTTAATTTTATATTTTTTTAATTACCACAATAGATCAACAATGCCCTTGTTTGTAAACTCAATTATATTAATATAATTAATAGGAATTACAAGGATTTTTATGAAGAATAGTGAAGGACACCAATCCCTTTTAGAGAACCAACTCTAGGAGACACCAATCGCCTTTTTTAGGGCACCAAACCTAGGAAGCACCAACTACCTTGTCTTTAGGGCACCAACCCTAGGAAGCACCAACTCCCTTGTCTTTACAGAACCAACCCTAGGAAGAACCAACTCCCTTATTTAGGGAAATAACCCTAGGAAGCACCAAATCCCTTATCTTTATGGCATCAACCCTAGGAAGCACCAAATCCCTTAATTTACACTTTAATTAGTAAAGGATATGAATCCTTCCATGCTCCTGCCTTCCACCCTCACTTCATAAGAATCATCGATTCTTCTTCTTGGACTCTGTTGTTGTTTTTATCTTATGATCTTGACCACATAGACAATTTCTTCTCACCAGTCTTTCTTGTTTATATACTCTTCCAACTGGTGTGAGCTATGAAGCATCATGTCCCTTTATTTGGACCATTGCACCTATTCATTTAAAATTAACAATAATCTTTATTATTATTCAAACATCATTGTGAAGGTTGTTAATTTAGTGAGAGTTCTTTTCATAAATCGATCACAAGTATGGATCGATTTCTTTTAACTTGATTCCATGTCTATACAAATTTTGCAATAATAGAATCCTACAGAGGCGATTCCTTCAAACAATTTACATGTGAACAATAGCGCAAAACCACTGGCTTATTAATTAAGCGATGTACCCAACACCTCATGGATTATGTGTTCGTAATCCATGACCGGGGGCTGGAACCTAGTCCTCTAGTACTTCGGCCTTCGGGAGATTTCTTTCTCATCCAATATTCTGGAGTTTCAACTCTACGAAGTGGTTACCTCTCACAAGTGTTTATCCAATGGTTGGCATGATTCCTGGAACCAAATCAACAATCTATATTTGATCCTTACTTATCCTTCCACTGCTTAATCCAACGACTATGACTTAATCAAACAATGAGATGGATGACCATTATTTACTTTGGGAATTCTAACCTATGATATATTTCAACCTTGTGGAGTATATTTCACCGAAGTAGATCAGACAGTCGATATATGTTCTTCTATAGATGGATGATCATGTCTTGTCCAAAGTTTTCTAACAGATTGACGACCATGCCTTGATCTATAGTTGAGTGGATGGTTCTTGTTCACTTCTCACAAGGATTGATCAAATGGTTAGCATGAATCTTGGAACCAAATCAATGTTCTAGATTCAATCCTTAATTATCCTTCCACTTATTAATCTGATGGTTGTGACTTAATAAAATTTTGAGATGGACGACCACTATTTACTTCAGGACTTCGGAGATTCGGAGGTCCGGGTAATTGTTGTTCCAATTTCCACTGGAGTTGATCAGCGTCGAAGTAGTTAACATGAGAGAGATTACATCATGTTTTGATATAATGGTCATGATTCATCCTAGAGGATATTGTATCAATGTTTATCATTGACTTTGGCCTTCGACGCTTCAGGTAGTTGTTGGTTTCCCCCGAAGGACAAACTCCCAGAGTGACATAACTTGTTGACGTTACCGTTGACTTGGCATTGGCTGAGTGATTTCCACGTGTCACTTAGATTCATGACTTACGTAACCTTAAAGTTCCAACTAGACCTAGACACTTGTCACCATCTGATTGTTCCACATATCCTTGCTAACGTGGTCTGCTGACGTGGATCTCCTGTCACGACACATATCCTCCTCCTGGATCTAACGGTTGTGAACAGTTCTAGATCAATGGTCTAGATTCATTTCGACTTGTAGGACTTTGGGTTATCCATTCCCAATTCTCAATTCTCCTGAATTGATATTCCCCAAATAAAACTCAAGCAACTTGACTTCATCTAATGGTCCATATTTGATGTGAAAATCCTAAAACAATCCAACGGTTGTCGGTATTTCAACTATTTCTAGATCTCATAAATTCTTGATCAACGATTGTGATCAGTTCTAGATCAATGGTATAGATTCATTTTAGCCTTTGGGACTTTGGGTTATCCATTCCCAATTATCAATTCTCCCGAAGTGATATTCCCAAAACAAAACTCGAGCAAATTGAATGCATCTAACAATCCATCTTTGATGCAAAAAGCCTACCATGATCCAACGATTGTCGAGATTTTGGATGTTTTGGGATCTCATGAATTCTTGATCCAAATGTTGTGATCATATATTAGATCAAAAATCCATATTTACTTTGGCCTTCTGGAATTTGGGTTATTCATCCCCAATTCTCAATTTTCCCGAAGTGAGATTCCTCGATTAAACCTTGACTTCATCTAATGGTCGAGACTGCTCCCATAGTAGATCAATGATCAGGGATGATTTCGAAACTGAAACTTGCACAATCGTTAACTCAACCCTTGCATCCCGCAATGGTTCCCCATCGTTGATATACCCTTACTGAGATCCAACATGTTGATGGGTCTTAAATCCCTTGATTCAACAGTAGGAACCAAAACCACCACTGAGGCCCACTTAGACTCTGCAACATTTAATGGTGGAATGGTTCTCCAGATCTTGTGATTCAGCCAAATTATTGATGGGCTTTGTGTTTTCATGTGAAGTCTCTTCCTTCAGTTAGGAATATTCTCTTCTGTATTTTCTCTTAGGTGGGACTGGTATGAGAGATGCAAGCCAGTATAAACCAACTTGACACCAATAGAATTAGGTATTAAACTACTGGGAAGAGGCTGAGCTTGGGACAACCCATTTCTCAAGCATGAAGACGACAATTTTATACCACATGCATAGCACCAATACATTAATCATGTGAGCATCCAATTACTATCTGAGAAACTAATTATCAGAAAGAAAACACATATACAAATAAGATAATGGCAAGAAAAATAATTCATCTACCATAATCGTTCATCACATGTTATCAAAACGATTTATCTTGATCATTTAAAGTAAAGAACAACAAAATATTGCACCATATAACTTGACAATAGATTAAATATCTCTTACTCATTACAACATCATTCATGAAACATGATAGGAAATAGTTCTTCTCCACGTCCAATCACACATGCAGTTGATGAAAATAACTTGTCTCTGGTCCAAAAGGACTTCTCAATTAATAGTAGCTTCAAAATATTTCTTAACCACCAAAAGAAAGAGTTCTTACAAAAACCATCCACCCTTAACTAATTGGTCGATGTCTTTATTTATAATGTAAATTTCAACTAAAAATAACAGCTAAGTGCAGTTTAAGAAAAACAAAAATTGCCACGTGGCGTCATCCTCTAACAGTTTCTTTAACAGTCAACCCGAGATATCTCTTGAAAAGGGTGACTTCTTTCAAACTCAGACCAATTGATAAATAGTTCTTCATAAGTTTGGGCCCATGGAAATCTGTGTTGTTCCATCATAGCCGCGTGAATCCCTCTGATGTCCATCGCATGCATCTGGTACTTTAATAGACTGGAGTTCAACTGTTGTAGTGCAGTCCGATCTCTAATCAAATGCTCCATGAATCATCGTACTTTCCCTGGCACCACATCGGTCATCTTTGTGAGCTCTTCGGCCCACAACAAATCTTGCTTGGTATGCAACTTGACTATGTTGCTCAAGTCGACGAAATTGTCGGTGTTGTCGAACTCAGGGAGTTCGATATCCTTCATTTCTTTGTCGATTTTTATTTGATGTTTCTTTCAGGTTCCTCGGTGAGGTTATGGAACAAATTTTTTTTGGTAGTTGGAAGGATCTTTCCTGAAATCAGGATTGAAATAGTTTAGAAATTACTTATCAGGCAAAGCATAGTAAGATGTAAACAAAAAAAATAAATTGTTGTGTACCTGTAGAGCTTGTTAGTCTCGATTGTTTAATACTTACGTGATCCCAGTCACCCTTTTGAATGACCTGTAATGTCTTTGTCCACGCCTCTGCTCCTCTTCAATTTAAATGAGTTACATCCATGCGCCATAGCATGGAAAATCAGGTACGACAAATACGAGCGTCGATACCAGTACAGTGGATGATTTCCCTTTGGAGTTGGGAAAGGATGCCAAAGCCGAATGTGTGTCGAAAGTGCTTGTACGCTCCCAAAACGTCGGATACCGTAATAAGGAAGTTGTTAAATGCTTCAGGTCGAGGCAATGTTTTCCTTCGGAAGCCGTATCACCAAGTGTGTCAACTATCATTCACTAATCATGGAAGCTGGGGAGATTAAATAGATTGGAATGATCATACTGTATATTCCCTATAACTTCGATCGATGGAATTTCATGTGTTTTGGATTATATCCGTCAGGTAGATGTGACGCTTTAATTATTCAAGACATCTCGCTGCGAGTCATGAGTGTTTCTTGGCATGTTATGTTTTTCTTCCTTACTTTGTTATAAATTCTAGAAGTTATGTGGGGGTTCTATGCATCAGTCGAGTTTATACATCTGTAGCACTGGTCTTGCGAGTTCAATTCTAGCAAAACTTTGTTTTGTAGTCCTTTATTCAGCCACAAACGTCTAAGAAAAAATGTTGTCGCATTATGGGATCCCTTGAAAACAAGGGGTGGGGTTTGCAAGGAAGTTGGAGCACTAGGTCTGAGCCCCAACGTGCTTGATAATATTTCTTATTGGTATCGAGCATCTCAGAGGATTCAAAAGGAGGTTCCTACATTTGCTCGAAAACGATTTCAGCGCCTCAAGCAGAGGTAGAAGTGAATAAAATTACGCTTGAAGAACACATGTTGGAGGTTATTCCCTCTCAAAAGCAGACATCGAGGAGGAGGGAAAGGATGAGAAAAAATACGGAGGTGGGAGGAGGAGAACATATCCCGACTGAGCTGGGTGCACATCCAACCGCTGAGGAATTCTTGATGCATGTGACCTGGTTAGAGCCTATTGGGACTACCATTCGAGGAAGTGGGAGTCGTATGCAAAAGACAAAGACATCTGGTTCTAACTTTGGAAACTCCAACCAACAACTGGAGAAGGCACAATTTGCCATAGGTGAAGTTTATCAAGAAAATAGAGAACTGTGGAGACAGTTGGCAACGAAGAACCAGGAGGTATCGGCACCGCAAGGTCATGAAGGAAGCACAAATTAGCTCAAGAGACGGCTTTGGGAAGCACAAGATATGATTGTGAAGTTGCGTGAAGCGCAGAGGATGATGGGGAAGGAGAAAATGAAAGCACTGCAAGGCACGAGGACCAGTCCGAGAGAAGGTCCATGTGCAGGAGATACATGATAGGAGGACTCTTGTTTTTTATTCTCAGAAGTGATGCTTGATAGTTTACTTTGTTTGTCGTGAGGATTTTCATGTTCTCAATGTAACCAGGCCGGTTAGTCAAGGCATCAGTGGTGTTTATTTGTATGTAACCTGAGCTTGGCGAGAACCTTAATATATGAAATTTCTAAAATGTTTTTCCTAAAAGGATTCTAGTCATAGCAGTTGAATGTATCGTGTTTCCTTTTTGTATGTAAATCTATTGTGTTTTCATCTAATCTTCTCATAAATTATGTCATTTTATAATTATCGTTGTTCCAAGTTATTTAGTAACTTCATTTATATTTTCCTTTAGAAAATTCTGATGTCAATTGATGCTGATGTGGCATCACCGACTCGGGGATAATTAAAAATAAAATATCAAACTCGGCTTGTGGGTAAGGATTGCACTCGGGACTTCATTCACGTTGAACGAGCCTAAAAGAGCTATATATTGCGGCTATCGATGTTAGGATGGCGTCGGGGATCAATGTTCAAAAGTAAAATTAACATGTAGTTTTCTTCATGGGTTACCGTCCTTCGAGACTTCCGACCCCATAGAATTTTGAAAATCGACAGTCGACGATTATTATTTTGGTTTTCGTTCAATGCTCATTCTTCTCATATTTTTCCGATGACGAATGGATCGGTCTTTGGCGATACCTTTAGTGAAGCTTATTTGCGGATATGAGAGAATTTCTTCTGCCTACATTGGTTGTTGGCCCTTGACCAAGTTTTGAGGATCCTTGGTCATTGTTGACCTATTTTGGAACTTCGACAGGTTGTCGAAGTCGGAGCGCAAGTCGAAGTGGAGATCGTTGGATCTCGGCCCCTTGTCCTAGCTAAGGTTGCAGATACTGGAGTCCTGCAACCACCCCTACCTCTACCTCGGGTGAGACTTCATCTGCTTCACGGGTGTTGCCGAAAGGGCCAGTAGTTAGGGTTTTGTTGGTGCGCTCTTGAGAATTGAACCCTGGTTCTTCCCCTTTGCCAACACCGGTGAAGATCGACGCTCGACTATTTTGGTTTTCTCAAGAGATTTTCGCCACTTCTAATCCTTCCGGATGCCGAATTTCCTAAGCACGTCAGGGAAAAGTTTCGAATGTTGATTCCTTAAGTAAATGTTAGTCTCTTTTAAAGTTAAGATGATTTTCATATTCCAAGCATTCTTTAAATGACTCATAACGAAAACACAAAATGATAAACAAAGGAAACAATTTTTCATACTGAAGTGTAAAAAAATAGTGCAAAGGATCGAGTGGTACCGAAAAAGTAAAAAATTTGACATAGACTTTTTTAGGGTTTGTTGAGTGCTCAACAAATGGAAATTCACTGGGCAAAAGAAGAATCTCTATTCCTCCTCCAAGGCTCGACTGATATGAAAGTTGATGGAGAACCTTGACTAGTTTTAAATCGAAACCTCTTTACCTTTGCATTTGAAATTCTCCGGTTGATGATTTTGGGCCTGCCCATGGGGTTTTAACCCTTTTCCTCCTTTGTTTCCTTGAACTCTGACTCATGCCCCCGTTTTACAAAATTTTAGCAAAGTATTCACTAGCATGAAGCCTTTAGTTACCTCTACTCACTTTCTTCAGTGTTTCTCTATTGCTAGCGAGTGTCCACAGCCCCGGTGGAGTCACCCCGACATCATAGACCTTGCACCACTACCAGCGAGCGTCCATAGGCTCGACAGAGATATCTGCATGCCCTATCCTACTATTCACTCTTTTGATAATATCAATTTTATTTTATCATGATGCCTTGAGCGAGTGGGAGAGGAGGATGTTTGTTTATTTGCAAAGTGAGATAGTTAAGGTGGATCCTTTACTAGCTTCGTCTTTTGGGTTCATGTAGTCCTTTCCATCTTTCCTTCATTCCCTAGGGTCTTACCAAACCACTAAGTAGACACTTATGGCATTTCTTCGCAGTTGTTCATTTGCTTAGGTTAGACAGAGGACTCCTCAAAGCAACCATAGATTCTCCTATGCTTCTTGTGTTTGTAAGTGAGCGATGAGTTAGGAACAGAGTTCACTATGTCGCATGTTTTGAGATCAACCATTGTCCTGCTAAACACAAATTTCAAAAGAACATAAATCCAGGTGGAAAAAGAAAATAACATTTGGTAATCGTGAAAACACTCAGACAAAACATAAAACACTGAAACCCTTATTTTTTTTTTAAACTATTGGAAGTATTGTTTCAGGGCTTGGACATTCACTGGAAGGGAATCATCCCCCCCCCTTAAATTATGTAACCAATAAGTGCCTACCCCAATCTTCTCAGCCACTTGGAAATGTCCAAGCCACAGATTTTGAAACTTAGAATTCTTCCCTTTCGGTTCATTTGCTCTGTCCCACTTTAGGACTAGGTCTCCTACTTTGAATTTATTATCTTTAGTCTTATGCTTATCGAACCATATTTTCACTATCTATTGGTGAGCTAGGAACATTGACTTATCCTTTTCTCTCTCTTCTTCCAACATGAGCAGAGTGTTGATTCTTTGTTCTATGGCCGATGAAGGTTCCTTGCTAGAAAATTGGGCTAGTTGAAGAGATGGAAGATAGAGCCCATTAGGGAAGATGGCTTCCTGCTCATAAACCAGAAAGTATGGGGAATTCCATATAGCTTTCTTGGGTGTGACTGTATCGCCCCACATAGAATTATGGAGTAGATTATGCCAATTCCTTTGGTTATCTACAACCTCTTTTTTTAATATCCTCACTAGGTTCTTGTTAGTTGATACTGCCACATCGTTTCCCTGGGGATAATAATTTGTTGAGTACATAATTATGATTCCTTTTTCCAGAGGAAACTTCGTCAAAAGGGTGGAAGAAAAATAGGCTACATTATCAAAAACTAGGACATAAGGGACACCAAACCTTGTGATTAGTTTTTGTTCTATGAATTGAATCACTACCTTCTCATTTACATGAGTCAGAGGGATGGCCTCTGCCCATTTCATGAAATAATCGGTAGCAACAAGAATGTAATTGCGTTGTTTTGAAGAGCTGGGTGTAATTTATCCTATGATATCCAACCCCCATTGCTCAAAATGCCTAGAGACAGTCATAGGTTGGAGTGGAACTACTTCTCTCTTCTCCTTCCCTGTGCTCATTTGACAGGTTTTACAGTTTCTAGCGTAGGTATGAGCATCTTTGAACAAGGTGGGACAATAATAGTCAACTCTCATAATATTATGAGCGGTGGTGTTTCTTGCGAAATGTCCCCTTACAGGGACATCATGGAGCCCCTTCAACACTTTGTCTGTGTCTTCAGGTTCGAGACATCTTAATAGTACCCCATCATAATTAATCCGAAAGATTACCAAACTTATAAGGTGATATTGTGAAGATTTTAACTTGAGAGCTCTCCTTTCCCTAGGGTTGAGATTTTCTAGACAAGTCCCATGATGTAGGAGATAAGTTAAATCCTTATACCAATACTCTTGTCCTAGGGAGATGTATGATACTTTGTCACACCATAGTGCCATTTCTTTCTCCCATCCGAAATCTTCATTTGTTTGGTCCTGGGCTTCAACTTCCAGTTTGCATAACCCTTTCCCTTTAATTAGCTTGGCATGTTTTATATATAGGTCAAATTCCTGAACTACTTCCATCCAGTTCCCTCTTCTTTCCCCCATCTCTTGCTGAGTAAACAAGGATTGAACTACAGGGTGAGGCACAATCACTTTGGTGTGGTTCTTGAGGATGTAAGACCTGAAGTGTTTTGTTGCCTTATAAACCGCATAGGCCTTATGTCAATAGTAGGATAGTTAAGCTTGGATCCTTGGAGATTAGTGCTCATGAATGACACCGAAGATTCATTTTTTTCATCATCCTTATGAGTCAATACTGCGGCTAACGATTGGTCGAAGGCGAAAGTGTAGAGGAAGAAGTCCCTATTGAAATCAAGACTTCGTAGCACAGGGGCCGAGGATATTGAAGTTTTAATACTAATGAAAGCATCATTTCGTTCATCATCCCACTTAAATTCGATATCTTTGCGAATCATATTTTGTAAGGGTTTGATGATTTCCACGAAATAGGGAGTGAATTTCCTCACAAAATTTATTTGCCTGAAAAAGGATTGCATAGCTTTCTTGTTATGAGGTAATAGGAGTTGATCTATGGATCTAATCCTTTCTAGATCTATGCGAATACCTACTTGGTATATAATATGACCTAACAACTTACCTTCCTTGATGTCGAAAATGCTTTTATTTGGATTTAAGGATATACCGTATTTCCTACACCTTTTGAAAATTTGAGTTAAGTGTTGGATGTGTTCTTATTTGTTCTTTGAATACAATGCTACGTCATCTAGCTACACTACCACACAGTTGTTGATTATTCCCCAAAACACTACATCCATGGCCCTTTGAAAGGTTTCTCCTACGTTGATTAACCCAAAAGGCATGTGTTTATAAGTGAAGGTACCCCACTTGGTTCGAAAGGTAATTTTTAAACAATCTTCCTCCGGAACCAGGACTTGGTTGTGTTGACGGGCGAAATTGACCGTTCGTCAACTGGAAGAGTGGATCCGGTCCAGGGTTGTCTAAATAACCCAAGCCGTTTGGGATAACCCACCCTGATGGGTTTAGCGGCTCTGTTAGCCGATCTAAGTCCTAAGAAAACAAAAAGAAAACTACTCTAAATTAACTAATCTAAATGAAAAATAACAATTAAAACAAACTAATAAACAAATCTAAACTATTATATATACAATTCACTATCTAATACTACACTACTATAATTCTATAAAATAAAATATTCAATTACTAACAGAATCAAATTTAATTACAAATGTACAATATTTACAAATTACAGATTTGAATGAAAACCTGCAAAACTCATTTGTAATCTGTCCTAAGACAGCTAGACTATTTGTTTTTTGATTTTATAATTTTTTGAAAAAGAAATAAAATAAAAACTAACTAAACTGAGCAACTAAAATAATAACTCTAACTACAAATCTAAACTATACATATATCTATCTAAACTACTTATATTAAACTAACAAACTAACTATTAAACAAAATAACAAACTGACCTAAAGTAGCACTTCAAGTTTGTCCTGTGTGCAGTGGTTGCTATAGCTATTTGGAGGGAGGAAACCCGCACCGGATTATCCACGAGCTTCTCGTAAACGGGAAGTTGTTGTGCTCTTCAAATATAATTGCAGAACAAACAAGACATAAAAATTTACAACAATCTTATGATTTACAAATCATAACATTTAGATAAATCTGCGTGTAAGGATTTATACAAAATGATTCAATCAATGAAGAAGAGAAATCTGTAATTCATTAACTGAAACAAATTAATCGCTGTATTTTTTAAATAAGAGAGAGATCAGATATAGATTGCACATTAATCAAATCACATCAACCTGCAATAGATTATGATATCTAAAGTAGTCTATAATCGACTGCAAAATGATATGAATAAAACCTGAAACAAAAGTTTGATATACTGAAAGTGAAAGTTGTTACAAGACATCAACTTTCATCTCAATTTGTATCATAAATCCATAGTCTGGTTCTCCCACAGTGAGGATGATGATTATTACAAAAAATAACAAGTATTTAAAGACCTCCCACAAGGTAAAACATCCCTGTGGGAATTGTCAAAATAGTTTACACAAATCTGGGAAAATATCCCAAGTTTCTGACTCAAGCTAACAACCTAAGACAAAACCAAATCCAAAATATCTCCTAAACTGCCACAACAAGCCCAATTAATCATTGTAATTCGTATGCACCTGAAAGCGGACAAGAATAGACAAGATTAGAGGATATCTTTTTGATAAAATTAATAAAAATCTAATTTTAAAGACTAGCTACAGAATCTTGCGATTCTGTAGCTGGTCTAAATCAAACAAAGAATCATTTTGAAACCAATTCAAAACTCAAAGAATTAAATTGAAACTATTAAACAAATATCTAATTGCTATTTGAAAACAAACGAATCATTCAAATAAAAAACTGTTATACTAATTCAAGAGTAGACAAGATTATGATCAATCAAATGATTACAAAGATAGACATACTCTGTTCAATTTGTTATCACAATTTCAGGTAACAGAATCGTATTAGATACTTGACAACAATGAAATCATTTCCAATTGAAATCAACACCAACAGTTTATGTTGCTTCAGCCATCAACAAAATAATTTTTGAATCCAAACGAAATCAACAGGATCGTTTTGAAATTGATAGAGCTATATTAAACGAGTACAAACTATCATGCTAATCGTGGCACGCATCAATCACTTGCAAATCAAATCAAACAGGAACGAATCGAAACGGTTTGAGGCTGGTAGAAATCATTATGAATCAACACTGCTTCCATAATTTTAGCGAATAGATATTTTGCATAGGTCGAATGTAATCCAAATCCAAACGAAAATGTTAATTCAATTCAAAACAGAGTCATTTTTGGTAAATGGAAGTCAACAGGTTTGTTTTGAGTTTATTAGATTACATCATATTTATCAACCCAGTCACTAATAATGATGCATAACACATTTAAAGGATCATACCAATTCAAGCCCACGAAATCATTCCAAAATCAAACCATAAAGACTAAATCAGAGCCGATAGAATCCAACCACAATGAAATCGTACCAAATCAAAACATAGCCATGCTCTGATTTTAGCACAAAAATCTCTTATACAGGTCATATGCAATCAAAATCTAAACAAAAACAAACCTCATTAATCACATTAATTCAAACTAACAAAATTTTTCTAAAGCGAACCACACCAAGTCAAAATCCAATCCATCGCTTCTACTAATCTAGGCACGACAAAATCACATTACCAAATCATAACTACATTTGATTTTAGTAGAAAGAATCTACTATACAGGATCCACAACATAACCGTTTTTGATAATCAAACTATGAAAGAATCATCTCGAATAATGAATAGAACTAATCGAAACCCAAAAACCAATTCATTATATTAATCCAAGCAATTCATAAAACAAAATTGATATTGAAATTCATACCTAGATAATCAGAAAACAACTCGGTCATGATAATTTGGAATTGACGAAGGCTGTTGCTGATTCGACATTCCTAAAAACGATGAAACCAATGGTTTTCTGCTTCTTGTCATTAGCTTGAAGTTTGTCCCTTTCTCTCGACAACACTGTAACTTGGTTCTCTAAAGATTTAATCTTCGATTGCAATAATGGGACGTCAGTGTAATAATGCTCCAACCACACATTGCATTAGATGCATGATGTTTACTCGGGCTTCGAAATTGCAGGCGAGGGTTTGTTTAAATCACCGAGGGTTTCACTATGTAGCTTGATTCCTGGGTAGCTAGGATTGTTTTTTAGGCATGGGGGCAGATTAGAAACATAGTCAAAGGGTTGCTCGGAGCACAGACTATGGGAATAAGAGTACTCACTAGCTGAGAAGCACTCGATATCAGAGTCTGAGTCTTCGATCAGAACTATGGGCTTTTGATCATCGTTTGTCTTAGGTTTATTCCGGTCCAGTATCGATATTAATCGAGCATTCTTTTTACCCTTGCTATCAACAATAGGATTATCCTTGACCTTCTTACCCACAGGATTCTTGACAACCTTAGCCTTTTCTGTTATGCTGTCGGGTAGGTCGATGTCAGGGCAGACCGATGGTTTGGGAGAGGGTAGAAGGGCATGAAATGGCATGGGTGGCCCGAACTTAGTCTCATTAACCATGAATTTATCAATTTGGACAGACTCTGGACCAACAAATCCATTTCGAGAAAGAAAGGCTTGACAATTATGACCATGAAGGTTTAAATGGTGGACGACGATGAGTCTAATCAATCCATGGTGAAACAAGATGCTATCAGCCTTCTTGCATTTGAACCTCTTATCCATTTTGTAAAGACTACGCAGGAAGTAAAATGGCATGTTCAATGGATATTCCATGAAATTCATTAACAATCGAAAGTGATAAAGAAAAACCAACCCATACCAACCTTCACAGGTCACAAATTGTTTAACCATTATCAAAAGATCGTGCCACCTAGGTTTAAGTGTGGAAATAGGCATACCTTTGTCACAGGATGTAACCTTTCGTGATATGAATAGAAAATTCCATGGCACTTCATCAAATTTGTAGTTTTAAACCATCGATGGCCTGTGGCTGCCAATCCTATAGTAGAGCTTATGAATTCTTCATTGAGTTCAAGCTGAATGTCACCTACTTTAGCCATACACCCATCAAAGGTAAGGGCGAATTGTTGTGCAACAAAAATATTGAAACCCTCGAACCTATGTATAAACACCAGCCAACCATTGTTTTCTAAATCCTTACGGGCTTTATCAAATAGTAATAGGGCTTGGTTTCCATTCGGATCTATTCACAGCACTAGTGCCATAGACAGGAACACACAGTGAGCAGGGTGTAGGGGCTAGGGTTTGAAAATGGCATACGCAGGGGCATAACACTCAGAGGCTTACCCGAAAACACTAGGGGTGACTCGGGATAGGGGGAAATCATTTATGACAGAACGTGCGAAGGTGGTGGAGCTATTTCGGCCCATGCATAATAGTCATTACCCGTAGTACAACCGCCAACGCTTTTAGCTATGCATATCACAATGCATATGTGTTAAAAACTATTCCATTTCAATCAACCAATGGATATATGGTAAGTGGATTAAAAATTTGAGTGAACCATAGTTTTAGTTTCAAAACCAAAGCAAAAAATCGAAATCAATACCAAGGGTCCGATTATATGAAACATGTGTTGTGTGAAAAAGATCTATACAAAGGGTATAACCACAATGCCAATTATTTTTATGAAACCAATGTGTCAAGGGAATCAATTAAAAACTATATAAATCAAACCACTAATGCATCACAAACTCGATTAAAAGAATATCACCACAATCTTGTAGAACGAAGTCATATATAAAAATGCCAAATGAATAAGGATCTTGGAGTCTTGTCAAATGCATAGTGATAAGTAAATTGGAAACGCAATGGGCATATCGACAAGAATGATTACAACAATTCAGTGACGATTTTAATGTGACTTCTAAAACCAAGTTTTCATGATTGCAGTTGTGAAAACAAGAACAAAGGTAAGTGTGAAAATAGTGCAAAAATAAAAGTGTCATTTTATTTGAGAATTGCGACGAAAATCAAGGTTTGCAAAACACTGGTGTAGGCAGCTTATAAGGACAGTAGAAAAATGTTAATTGGCTGCCAACAGGTTGTAAACTGAGAAACCATCTAGTAGGGAGAAAATATTCGAGCCAGACAAAGTCTATAGGAGTTGTTCCATTGGCGGGACTGGGTAATTGTCCTTTTCTGAAGCTCTGTTGAGATTTCTAAAATCTATGCATAAGCAAATTTCTCCAGACTTTTTCCTCACAGGAACCAGATTCACTACCCATGTGAAATGTATGACCTGTAAAACAATCTTGGCATCTAAAAGTTTCTTTAATTCCTGATACATGAGAGGTTCCAGGGATGGGTGATACTTTTAGAGATTTTTTTTGAAAAGGTTTCACCTCAGGTTTTAACGATATAGTGTGTTGAATGATCTGGGTGTCGTAGGTTTTCAGATCTCGGTAGGACCATGCGAAGACATCTTGATATTGTCTGAACAATTTGAGATAAGATTTACTTTCTTCCTTAGATATAGTCCTTCCTAGATTCACATTCTTTGGGTTTTTTGGGGTCCCAAGATTTATAGTTTCATGCAGAGGATAAGAGATACCAGTCTTTGCATTTCTAGGTCCCTTAAATCGTTCTTTCAGATCAAACAAATTTTCTAGATTAGCTATCCCTTTTGGGATTGTGTGAGACTTTGATTTATCAATAGGTTGTCCTATCCAAGGATCGGTCTTTGTTGATTTCTCTTGGAATACTTCATCATCATTAGCCAGATCTTTGAAATTGTCTTGGTTAGTCAAGAATTTTATGATATGTTCATCACCTTCAAAGAATTTCCAATTAGAAATGTTATTAGGCACTGACGGTTTGTAGAGCAGCTCCACAGTGAATCGGTAGGCTTGATAATCCTCTAGAGGCGACAACCTAGAAGCAGTTGTGGCCAAGGAGTCAGTAAGAATATTCTTTTCTCTAGGGATCGTAGTAATATTGAAGGCTTCAAAATGCTCTACTAACCTATGCACCTCATGTTGATAGTTCTTTAGGTGAGGATAAGAATTGCAATGTATAGTATTCCTTACTTGTCTAACGATGATTTTAGAATCTCTGAAAACCTTCAATTCTTTGACATTCAAGTCTATATCTTTCTTTAATCCTTGTACTAGAGCTTCATATTTGGCAATGTTGTTTGTACATTCAAATTCTAGCCTACAAGATAGGAAATGGCATTTACCTTCAGGATCAATGAGAATGCACCCTTCTCTTGACCCTTCTTGCGATTTAGATCCATCAAAATATAAAGTCCAAATTTGTGAACGACAATTGCCCTTTATTTTTCCTTATTAATTTCTTGCTCTCCTATATTTTGTTCTGTAATCTATAACACAGGGTCTTGACAGAAAAGGGTGTCTTCTGTCGGTATCGATGACTTCTCTTGAAAAACTATTTCAGAGTTTTGAGTGAGGGGAACATTGGACAAGAGAGGAGAAAAGTTTCTGAAGTTTGCTTTGTAGGAATAATTGCCCAAAATGGGGAAATATGTGGATGAGGGTTCGTTCGGCGTTTCTAGATCAATGACCATGTGTTTTAGATATCTCTCCCTATCGATTATGATCATGTTATTATATCCCTTCAGTGGTAGCCAAAGGTGTGCCCAGTCTGTACTAAAATATCTGTTTAGATTTTCAGATCAATATCAACTTAGTAATGACCCATAGGCCTATAGAATATCTACCACAATGATATCAATCACTTGCACAAACTTGGGATTTTTCGCTATCCTAATCATTACATCTTTGAGTTCTCCCATGACCTTGACCTGGGTTCTGTCTAGTTGTATGACATGTTTATCACTGCTAAGAGGAATGTCATTTAATTTTTTGCAAATAGACAAGGGAATAATGTTGGAAGACGCCCCAGGATCTACCAAACAATTGTCAAGGTTTCTATTGTAGAATTGAAACGTTAAGAGGAAAGGTGGGACAAAAGGATTCCCTTTCTTATATTCCGAACATGTATTTATGGTTGGTTTATTTACTGGGTCTGTGGGATCTAGATTCCTTTCCTGACCATTTCCAGTCGTAGGGTCTTCTATTGAGTTTAAAGCTTATAGCAGGAAGTCCTTCTACTGAGGGATCCTGCATATGTCCATAACTGATTTATTAACCTTTAAATTCTTCAAATCTTCGACTACGTTGTAATCCAATTTGGGTGATTCCCGGGTATGGATGCTTATAGGGTTTTTTCCAAGAGAGAAAGGTGTTTTCAAGTGATCGGGATTTTCCTTACTCCTTGAGGTCTGGGTGGAAGAGGTATCTTTCGAGCCAGGTGGACCCTTACTACGTTTCTGTATCACCGAGACTTCCGCGGGTCATTCCTGAGACTCAAATAGGTCGTCAGAAAGCATGATCAGGTCAGGATCCCATATCAACATGGTTGTATCTTATGGTGGATCAATCTCTTCCTGGTCAACAATATTCATAGCCAAACTGCTTGGTTGCTCAGTCAAGGAGACTTTGTCTAGAAATCGATTGGCCATCAAATTCATGGCATGCACCCATTGAGGGAAGTCTCTTTCGAAGTGGTTTTCCTGGTGATAAGTATAGAAAGAATTAGATGCAACATTCCCTAGATCAATATTTAAGTTATTTGGGGGAGGTTCAATTGCCTTGAACGGTGGGTTCCTCTTAAAGAAAGGATTGTAGGGCCTTTGGCCTTGGTTTCCCTCCCCTACATTCCTCTTCATGTCTATGATCTTGTTTGATAATTTCCTAACCATGCATTGTAGGTATTCTATGTCTTTGTTACCCTTATCGGGAGTCTTCTCTGTTTGTTTCCCTGATGGTCTAGTCAAAAGGAGTCCTCTCCTGGGAGGAAGCTGAGCTTCTTTCTTAACTAGAGAGACCTGGCCCTCTTCACACCCTTTCATCTGGAATTATATTGTTTTGGCTTTTTTAAAATTTTCAGCCAAGGTTCACTTGGCGGCTCTTTTTACAAACATAGAAATAGAAGCAGGGAGCGCATTAGCATAAACCTCAATTTGTAATTCCTGGGTTGGTTTCGCTTTGGGATGAAACTTGTTTAAGATGGTCGTGGATATTTTATTGAAATATTTGACTCTTTCTTTCGAACTCATGGTGGCGATGAATAACTCAGCCATCAAAGATCTCATAGTAGTTTCCTTTGCAAATTTATCTAGAAAGTCTTTATGGAACTTGGTCCAGCTAGTTATAGATCCTACTGGCAGATTAAAATACCACGTGGAAGCTGAATTTTCAAACATGTAGGGGAAAATCCTGCAAACTATGTCTTCATGTTGGATGTTCATAAGTATAATTGCTATTATAAATTTCTTGATATGATCTTCAAGCAATCCAGAGGTTTCAGGATCGAACTTAGGCAACAACGTCTCTGGATGCTGGGGAAGGTTATGGACTGATCCCAGGAGGGCCAAAGCATCTCTAGCTAACCAGGGTTGATTGGTTAGAGGCGGGTCCCCCCTTTCATCATTATGGTCTTTGTTTCCTTCCATATCTTCAGACTTTGAGTTAAACTCATCTTCTTCCGAGAAATCGTCCGGTTTAGAGATGTCACCAGCTAGCGTTTTAGGTATCAAATCGAGGGGATCTTGGATTTTTGTGATCGCGAAATCTATCAAGTCTTCTACCGAGTGCATGAAAACCTTGTCGGGAGTACTAACCACTGGTTTACTTTGTTTTTTTTCTTTGAGGGAGTATGGGAGCTAAGGACAACACACCGATCTATTAGGAGTAGGCTCTTGTGATTCTTTTGAATTGATTTATTTCATCGTGAGGAAGAGCGTAAGGTATTTCAGGGTGAAAAGGTTCTTCCTCGGGCTGGGGTGAGTTACTTGTTCTAGGAGTAATCAATGTGTTTGGGATGTCTTGGGAATGACTAGCCATGCATGTGGGATGTTATGAATCTGTAGGCTATTTCAAATGCTATATAAAATACATATTCAACCATTCATTCTCAGGCCCTCCTTCTAGTGCCAATTCTGTTGATGGGTCTTAAATCCCTTGATTCAACAATAGGAAGAAAACCCACCATTGAGGCCCAATTAGACTCTCCAGTGTTTAATGGTGGAATGGTTCTCCAGATCTTGCGATCCGGTCAAATTATAGATGGTCTTTGTGTTTTCTTATGAAGGCTCCTCCTTCAGTTAGGACTATTCTCTTTTGTATTTTCTCTTGGGTGGGAATGGTATGAGATATGTAATCCAGTATAAACCAACCTGACACCAACAAGATTAGGTATTAAACTATTTGGAAGAGGATGAGCTTGGGATAACCCATTGCTCAAGCATGCAGATGACAATTTTATACCATAGGACTAGTACTAATACATTAACCATGTGAGCATCCAATTATTGTCTGAGAAAATAATTATCAAAAATAAAACACATATGCAAATAAGATAATGGCAAGCAAAATAATTCATCTACCATAATCGTTCATCACATGTTATCACAATGATTCATGTTCATCATTTAAAGTAAAGAACAAAAAAATATTGCACCAAATAACTTGACAATATATTAAACAACTCTTACTCATTACAACATCATTCATGAAACATGATAGGAAATATTTCTTCTCCATGTCCAATCACACATGTAGTTGATAAAAATATCGTGTCTCTGGTCCAGAAGGACTTCTCAATTCATAGCATCTTCAAAAAAATTCTTAACCACCAAAAGAAAGATTTCTTACAACAACCATCCACCCTTAACTAATTGGTCAATGTCTTTATTTATAATGTAAATTTAAACTGAAAATAAAGGCTAAGTGAAGTTTAAACAAAAAAAAAATCGACACGTGGCATCATCCTCTAACAATTTCTTTAATAATAAACTCGAGATATCTCTTGAAAAGGGTGACTTCTTTCATACTCAGACCAACTGATAAACAGTTCTTCACAAGTTTGGGCCCATGGAAATTTGTGTTGTTCCATATGAGCCGCATGAATCCCTCTGATGTCCATCGCATGCATCCGGTACTTTACTAGATTGGAGTTCAACTACTGTAGCGCGGTTCGAGCTCTAATCGTATGCTCCATGAATCATCATACTTTCCCTGGCACTGCGTCGGTCACCTTTGCGAGCTATTTGGCCCACATTGAATCTTGCTTGGTATGCGACTTGACTACATTTCTCAACTCAACGAAATTGTCGGGGCTTCTGAACTCAGGGAGTCCGATATCCTTCATTTATTTGTCGATTTTTCTTCGATGTTTCTTTCAGGTTCCTTGGCAAGGTTATGGAACAATCTTGTTCGGTAGTTAGAAGGATATTTCCTACAATCAAGATTGAAATAGTTTAGAAATTACTTATCAGGCAAAGCATAGTAAGATGTAAACAAAACTAATAAATTGATGCGTACCTGTAGAGCTCGTTAGTCTCGATTGTTTAATACTTATGTGATCCCATTCACCCTTTTGAATGACCTATAATGTCTTTGTCCACGTCGTTGATCCTCTTCGGTTTAAATGAGTTACATCCCTGCGCCATAGTTTGGAAAATCAGTTACGGAAAATACGAGCGTCGAAACCATTACAATGGCCGATTTCCCTTTGGGTTTGGGAAAGGATGTCAGAGCTGAACATGTGTTGAAAGTCTGCGTATGCTCCCAAAAGGTTGGATACCATAATAAGGAAGTTGTTAAATGCTTCAGGTCGAGGCAATTTGTTCCTCCGGAAGCCGTATCACCAAGTGTGTCAACTATCATTCACTAATCATGGAATCTTGGGAGATTAAAGAGATTGGAATGATCATACCATATATTCCTTGCAACTCTGATCGACAACGTTTCATGCATTATGGATCGTATCCTTCGAGCAACTGTGACATGTTAATTATTCAAGACATCTTGTCGTGAGTCATGAGTGTTTCTTGGTACTTTTTCTTCCCTGCTCTGCTATAAATTCTAGAAGTTTTGTGGGGGTTATACAAATCAACCAAGTTTATACATCAGTAGCACTGGTCTTGTGAGTTCAATTCTAGAAAAAATCTGTGTCGTATTCCTTTATTCAACCGAAGATGTCTAAGAAAATACAATGTTGCACTATGGGATCCCCTCAAAACAAGGGATGGGGTTTGCGAGGCAGTCAGAGCACTAGGTCCGAGCCCCAACGTGCCTAAGACTCTTTCTTATTGGCATTGAGCGTCTCCGAGGCTTCAAAAGGAGGTTCCTACCTTTGCTCGAAAACGATGTCAAAACCTCAAGAAGAGGTAGAAGCGAAGAAAATTACTCCTGAAGAACAGACATTGGAGGTCATGCCCTCTCAAAAGTAGACACTGAGGAGGAGGGGAAGGCCCAAAAAAAATACAAAGGTGGGAGGAGGAGAACATATCCCCACTGAGCTGGGTGCACATCCGACCACTGAGGAATTCATGATGCATGTGACCCAGTCAAAGCATGTCAGGATTATTTGTCGAGGAAGGAGTTGTATGAAAAAGACAAATACATCTGGTTCTAACATTGGAAACTCTAATAAATAGATGGAGCAGGCACAACTCACCATAGTTAAACTTTATCAAGAAAATAGAGAACTGTGAAGATAGTTGGCGGTGAAGAACTAGGAGGTATCAACGCTGCAAGGTCGCGAAGGAAGCACAAATTGAATCAAGAGACAGCTTTGGGAAGCACAATATATGATTGTGCAGCTATGTGAAGCACAAAGGATGTTGGGGATGGAGAAAATAAAAACACTGTAAGGCGCTAGGAGCAGTCCAAGAGAAGTTCCATGTGTAGGAGATACATGATGGGCGAACTCTTGTTTTGTATTCTCAGAAGTGATGCTTGATAGTTTCCTCTGTTTGTCGTGAGGATTTTCATGTTGTCAATGTAACCAGGACAGTTAGTCAAGGAGTCAGTGGTGTTTATTTATATGTAACCTTAGCTTGGAGGGAACATTAATATATGAAATTTTGAAAATGTTTTTCCTGAAAGGATTCTAGTCATAGCATTTGAATGTATCATGTTTCCTTTTTGTATGTAAATCTACCGTGTTTTCATCTTAGCTTCTTGTAAATTATGTGATTTTATAATTGTCGTTGTTTCAAGTTATTTAGTAAGTTCATTGATATTTTCCTTTAGAAACTTTTGATGCTGATTGATGCCGACGCGGCGTCACTAACTTGGGGCTCATTAAAAATAAATTATGGAACTCGACTTGTGGGTAAGGATTGCACTCAAGACTTTGTTCATGTTGAATGAGCCTAAAAGAGCTAGATATTGTGACTGCCTATGCTAGGATGGCGTCGGGGATTGGTGTTCAAAAGTAAAATTAACGCGGAGTTTTCTCCGTGGGTTACTCTTCTTTGAGACTTCCGACCCCACAAACTTTTGAAAATCGACGGTCGACGATTATTATTTTGGTTTTCATTCAACGCTCATTCTTATAATATTTTGTCGATGCCGAATGGATCGGTCTTCGGCAATACCTTTAGTGAATATTATTCATGGAGATGATAGAATTTCTTCTGCCGACATCGGTGAAGATTGGTGCTTGGCTATTTTGGTTTTCTCAAGCGATTTTTGCCACTTCTAATAATTCTCGATGTCGAATTTCCTAAGCGTGTCGGGGAAAAGTTTTGACTGCCGATTCCTTAAGTAAATGTTAGTCTTTTTAAAGTTAAGATTATTTTCACATTCTCAAGATGACTTTAAACGACTCAACATGAAAACACAAAATGATAAACAAAGGCAACAATTTTTCATACTCAAGTGTAAACAGACGGTGCAAACGACCAAGTGGTACCCAAAAAGTAAAAAAATTGACATAGACATTTTTAGGGTGTGTTGAGTGCTCAACATAGTGGTCAAGACTTAATCATATGTTTTATTTGAAGGTCCTCCTCTATAACTCCCACGTATGACAGCCTTGGTTTTTCCTGAAATCTAGATCAGTGGACATGATTATCCCTCAATTCTTTTGTAGTTTTATTGTGGGGATTTCAATCCTAATCACGTTTCTGCAATGCACTTTTCCTTCTGATCTTTTTGGTAGATTCCTATGCATTTTTTTTATAACAACTCATAATAATAACAATGTTTTTTCCCTTCTAATATTTTTGGTTTTGTACTTGGATTCTAACTGATCGAGATCATTGATCTGTTGGGAATTTGATCCCAGTGATGCTTCTGCATTGCGTTGATCTCGTGAATTCTAATACGATGCCACTCTTGAGCTTTAGGTAGATTCCTCTGCATGTTTTTCATAACAACTCATCATCGTATCATAATTACATTGGTTGTTGACATCAATGACAACACATCAATGAAAATATGTCCAAAAGGCCCCTGCTATTAAGGAATAGGTAGAGAAGATACTTAATGTTGGTTTCATCCACCCAGCTCCCTTGACTGAATGGGTGTCCAAACCCGTTCCTATGAATAAAAAACAAGGAACCATCTGCTTATGTATGGATTTTCGAGACCAGAACAAAGCTTGTCCTAAGGATAACTTCCTGACTCCTTTCATTGACTAGATTCTTGATGAGTGCAAAAGAAGCAAAATATTTTCTTTTATGGATGGATTTTTAGGGTATAATCAAATTCAAATCAAACTCGAGGATCGACATAATACGACATATATTTTTCCTTGGGGTACTTTTTCATACCGAAAAATTCCTTTCATCCTTAAAAACGCCAGAGAAACCTTCCAACATGCCATGACCTTTTCTTTTCACAATCTCAAGCATTTGTTTGAAGCTTACCTAGATGATCTTGTTGCTCATTCTCATCAGAGAGTAGATCACTCCACTCACATTCAATTAGTATTTGAGAGATGTCATTACTATCGCATCTGGTTGAACCCTCACAAGTGCATCTTCTGTGTTAGGTCTAGACGTCTTTTAGGATTCTTAGTATCTGAGCATGGGATCATGGTAGATCCTATGAAGGTTGAGGAAATACTTCGATTGCCTACCTCGTGCAACATTCAACAACTTCAAGGTTTACAGGGGAAGACTAATTTCTTGCGTTGGTTCATAGTGAACTATGCCAATTTAACTAAGGGTTTCATGCATTTTTTGGAGAATGATACTCTGTTTATATGGGATGAGAGAGCCCAGGACTCCTTCGATTCTCTTAAGAAATATTTGGTATTGATGCCTCTGATGAATCCTCCAAACTACAATAGAGACTATTTTATTTATTTCACCATGTCGACGGGATGATTGGTATGGTTCTGGTTCAGGAGGATGATGAGCTTCATGAGCACATTGTCTACTATCTCATTAGAAACCTAGTCGGTCCTGAACTTAAATACTCTCATGTAAAGAAACTAGCCTTGGTCATCGTACATGCATCTCAAAGGTTATGACATTATATATTACTTTACAAATCTATCGTATTTGCATATATCAATGCATTTCAATACATCCTCACCAGACGTATCATATGGGGGGAATGCAATAAGCGTATTGTTATTTTGCAAGAATTTGATCTTGATTTTTCTTCGACGAAGTCTAAGAAATCGTAAGTTTTTGTCGAGTTGATATCGAACTTCCCTCAACTAGATGAAGACATTTTTTATGAAGATTCATTCATGGATGGACATATCTTCCTTATCTCATCTTCAGACCCCTGGTATGGAGACATTCTAATATGGAGACATTCTAATTTACCTTTAAACCTTGAAGCTATCCCAACATTTGTCGAGAGACGATTGGCGACGTATATGCTATCAGGATAAAAACTACCTTATCATCAACAACACTTTGTATTGTCGAGGAGTAGATAATATTTTACATCATCTCTTGAATCATGAAGAAGTTGAGTCTATTCTCAATGACTGTCATAGTGGGTATTGTGGTGGTAATTTATCTGGTCTTGTGGCAACCCAAAAAATATTTCGAGTTGGTTATTTTTGTTGGATTACTGAGAGGGGGGGTGAATCAGTAATAGAGAAATTTAATCCTTTTTCACCATAAAATGCAAGTGTTATATCAATGTAACATTATCATCAAATAGTTGCAGAGTAAATAAACAATGAACACATGATCAATCACACACATACACAGTAGACCAACGTTTTACATGGAAACCCAAAGTGGGAGAAAACCACATAATGCTTTTTCTTATATGTCTTTAAGAATTACATTCATTGGAAGCACCAACTTCCTTTGTTTTCCAGTTGCAACTGGAAGGAGGCTCCAACCCCCTAGTTTCTCAAGCTACAACCTGAGGGAAGATCCAACTCCCCAATTCTCTGGCTACAACCAGAAGGAGGCTACAAATGGAAAGTGGCTACAACCATCCGTCCTTGCCCCGTCCAACTGCCCTGACATATAACTAGAATGATGGAACCACTATCACACTATCACTGTGAGATATATTGTTGTAAACCTGCACCAAACAACCTAGACCAATAACCTGAACCATGCATCAACCATGCATGAACCTGTACCTCAACCTGTAATCAACCTGTACTATAAAAAATTGCATCAACCATGCACCCACCTATACCAAATAACTTGTAATCAACATATACCATAAACAAGTGCATCAACCATGTAACAATCTATACCTCAACCTGTACCATGAACAAGTGCATCAACCATGCACCAAACCTGTACAAATAACCTATCACAACAACCTGTCCAAACAACCTATCACAACAACTTGTCTCATCAATCTTATCAACCAAATCAGATCTACTCAGCAAGATCAATCACCAAGACAACTCTCAAAGATGTGCATCAACCAAGCATAACACAGCAACTCATAATCATCACCAAGATAAATATGTGCTTCTAATAATATACCAATAAAAGTATGCTACATCATCCATAAACCATGTGTCAACAATACTACTAACAAGTGCCTCCAAACATCTACCAAGTATGTATCAACCATGTATCAACTACTCATCAACTATGACTCATCAAGATGTACCAACATCATCAACTATACACCTCATGTATGTGCCAACTCATAAAATACTTGTCTCAACCATGTACCCAACATGTACCTCAACCAAAATCCCTCATCAATTTCATCATCCAAATCTAATTGATAACTTTGCAATAGACCTGGTGTATAAGATCACATACCTTGTGGAATTATGGCTTATTCTAGAGATCGAACTTGTAGAGCGTGCCCCGCATGGAATATTTGTTGTATGGATCTACAAATTCTACACATAATACTACAGAATGTACTCTAACCAATACATTTGGTCTTATTGAATTTGGATCTGCTATGAAGAAGGTTTGATGTTTTTACCGGAAACACCTGTTTTAGACTAGTTTCAGGACTAACCACAAACCCTATTTTCCACAGCGTGTAACTCCAAACATTCAATGACCCACAAGATTAAATTTGTATCAAAACTACTTGGATATGTTTCCTCAATGGCCTCCCATTTTCACGGTCTGAAGCATTCTAGAAATTTTTTTATTTTGAAAATGGTGAGATGACTTGTAAGTAACATACCTTATAAAGCATCATCAAAAGAGTTTATCCTCCCTTAAATTTCGACCTTCTTTACTTCACTTTCCCTCTAAAATTCGTCTTAGATATCCTTTAGTTACCTCATTCACTTGTATATATTCAATATTCTCAAGTGTGATTAAAATGAGAGAGCCTTGCCTCTTATTTATACTTTCATGTAGCTTCCTCAAGGGATTACCTTTTAACCATCTTAACCCACTTTCCTTATTTTAGGGTTAACTCACTTCTAATTTCTCCATTAAATTTATTATTTAAATAATTGATTTTGTATTCACTTTTACTTATAGTACACTCATCACTTCACTTTATTATTTACCTTCTAAAATCTCTTAAACCACTTTGACTACTTTGACCTTTTGGGGCTTCTAGATGACTCATCAGGGTTCTCCAACTTCACATGGACATAACTCTCTAACCATGAGAAGTTATGTGACGTTACACACACCAATGGAAATGAAATGTCATGTACTATCCATCTATAATATTCTTTCCTGAAAATATATCAAAACACATACCATTATCCATCAACAAACTTGGGTCCATTACCTAAACCTGGGTTCTCCAACTTCTCATGGCCATAACTCTCTAACCGTCCAGAGTTATGTGACATTCCACATACCACCGGAAATGGAATGACATGTACTATCCATATAGAATAGTATTACCTTCAAATATATTAAAATTCATACCATTATACATGAAACAACCTTGGGTCCATTACTCAAACCTTTGTTCTACTGGAATTCACAACCAAACTTTATCCAAGGGTTGAAATCAATCACTAAGGGTTGACATCAATCTACAATATCACTATCCAATGTTTGTCATTAATGAAAACCAACAATCCATACCAATTGTCCATAAACCTAAGCCAAATATCAGACAATCTCCCCCTTTGGCATTGATGGCAACACTTAGTCATGATAACATTCATGCTTATACTCCTCATCAATGTTTCTATCTCTCCCCCTTTGACATCAATGGAAAAGGGTATCTCCCTTTGGGGATGCTCCCCTTGACTGAACTCTCCTTGGGGTTGCTCCCCCTGTCTACATGCCTCTATGCTCTCTCTCCAAGCATTTATATCTTGCATCTGATAAATATCACCTCCTTTGTCATGAATGGAAAAGGTATATTTCCATCTAGGACTGCTCCCCCTAATTGAACTGTCCTTGGGGATACTCCCCTTGACTGAACTCTTCCTGAAACTGATCTCCCAACCTGAATTTTCCTCTTTATGATGCTTCCTCATGTATATCTAAGACATATAAGATAAGCATTCAAAATCATTCATTTTGGAGTATAAATTAATCCAAGTCTCTTGCGAAGATACTCAAAGGCTTCCCATGGAAGCGGTTTTGTAAACATGTCTTCCACTTGTTCTTTTGTGCTCACATATTTAACTTTGGTGTTCTTCTGTGCAAGTTGTTCCCATATAAAGTGATACTTTATTGGAATGTTATTCGTTTTGGAGTGCATCACCGCATTCTTGAGATACCGATGGCGCTTGTATTATCAAAATAGATTGGAATGGGATCAACATACTCAACCTGTATATCTTCTAGAGTTTGTTTAATCCATAGAACCTATGTACAACATGTTGTTGCTGCAATATAATCTGCCTTGGTTGTAGATAAGGATACTGATGATTGTTTCTTGCTTAACCATGATACTAAACACTCATCCAAGTAGAAAGTTTCTCCACTCGTGCTTCATCGTTCATCAATGCAACCTGCCCAATTTGCATTTGTGTAGGCAATAAGTGATAGATCATTTTCTTTTGGATACCATAATCCAAACTCTTATGTTCCTTTGAGATATCTGAAAATCCTTTTCACTGCTAATACATGTGATTCCTTTGGTGCTGCTTGAAATCATGCCACCTGTCCAACTGCTTCCATTACATTTGGTTTTGATGTTGTAACATATAGTAAACTACTAATCATTTCCATTTATTGTCTCTAGTATGTATACTTTGAATCATCATCATTGCTCAACTTGCAACTAGTTTGCAATCTTCCATTCCGAACCTCTCTAGCCTTTCTCTGATATACTTAGTTTGAGAAATAAAAATTCCTTGGTTGCTTTGACATATCTGAAGACCCATAAAGAAGGATAGTTCTCCAAGTAATTACATTTCAAATTTATTCTGCATATCCTTTGCAAATTTCTGGCTTAACATGTCATTAGTACTTCCAAAAACAATATCATCAACATAAATTTCAATTAATAAAATACTACTTTGAGTTACCTTAATGTAGAGGTTGTTGTTTGTGCTTCCTTTACATATTTCGTAGGGAGTTTTGTCATTGTTGTTTCTGATCATTACTCCGTTTTGAATGTGAACTGTTGTATGCACTGCATGTGTCCAAAAAATATTTGTAAATTTGGAATCCATTAACATTGTTTGAGCTATTTCCTGTGTAATTATCATCCATTATGATAATGTTCCTTTGTCTCTGAACCACTCTCTGAACCAATATATGAATCCATGATCTCATCCACTGTCATATATCTGTCCAAACCTGCTAAGTATTCTTACAAATCCATCTATGTCCATATTGTCCAAGACTCTACTAGCATAATTGTCCATAATGTTGACTTATTTATCACTATACTATCATGAAGTCTTGATTAATCTATCAAACTGTACTTTTGCTAAGTGACTTCTCTGGATCTATCTTCTCAAACTCTACAATCTTCTCGAAGGATGGTTCTTTGGTCTTTCACAGCGATCGCATAGACTCCCCCTATCTAATATTCATATTACATGGGAGTCTCTAAGACATATGGCTCAGAACAATTCCTTCTCTAATGTGTATTCAACATCATATTCATTGGTAGATTCCTCATCTCTCTGAGCTCTGAACTTTTTTTTTTTTTGGATTCATCTTTCACTACAATTCCTGAAAGTACAATCTCTTGAACATGTTCCTTATTTACCTTTCCTTCTTTTCTTTTAGTTATTTTCCAAACCTTTCTGTATCTTGTTAGCGTCTGAAGTCACTCCTGGATTGCTTGCAGGAGCAGAGCCCAACGCCCATCAGTCTTATGTCACGATTTGTTTATAAAGGGTGATCAGATGGAGATAATGGCTCTAGGAGGTATCACTCTAACTCAGGGACTGAGTCTGGTACGTAAAGAACAGGGGAGGTCTGGAATCCTAACTTCAGCCAGTGGATTGATTTAAAGGTGAATAGGTGGAAGAATTAAGATAAAGTGAACAAACAACTCTGGGCATCAGGCTTGCAGCGGTTTATAGAGGAAAAACTTTGAAAAGCAGGATCCTCCTGGTTCAGGGTTTCAAGAAACTGAAAGAAGACTTGACTAGATCCTCCAATTCCAAGCCGTTCAGTGTTAAGGAAATCACAGGGACTGATTAGAGGCTCCGTAACTATTACAATGATCCATTACAACATCATCCTATAATAGTTACAACTTGACTGGATCCTCCAATTCCGAGCTGCTCTAACATAATGTAAACAAAGACATGATAGAAACTGGCATTCATAAGGCAAGAAGTCTCCGAAGTTCATACATAACCAGAACAATAATGCTTCATTAAAACTTTACAACCCGGAAGCTCTGCTCAACCATCGATCATTACAAAATGGAAAAAAAATCCTACATATACTTCAGCCAAAATCCACCTGGCGACAATATCTCAGGAATTTTAATGAGGGGTCGCTTCTTCAATCAAATCTGCCCTCTGGACTCCTGTCATATGCTTCTTCAATTCAGCATGGATCGCGCCAGGGGGTAGCTGAGCCTCTTCTAATGTTTGAATTGGCGTGTTCAGGCTCTCTTGGTGAGTTGAAGACTCGGTGTGACCTTTCTGCAGAGAATCGGTACAAAGGGACCCTCCTGGGTAAACTCCGGCCGGAACCTCCATACTCTGCAATAACTGGGTGATGCGAGGCTTCACCTACCTTCCTTATCCTTTTCTGTTGAGCCGAAACGGCTGCTTGAATTCCCTTGGGAAACACTGCTGCAACAACCCGATCCACAGGTCCTTTCCAATCTCTTCACAGCCTTTAGCACCTGATCATGGTCATCCCTGACTCTGTATCGGGGATCGGGGTTTCACGATTCCTGCTGTAAAGAGTTCTTGACCCTTTGAATTCCCGATCACCGATTCTCTGATGAGCGCGTGCATGGGTCAGCCCTTTTGGCTATACTATCATCCATATGACCACCTCTTATGTGACTCGAGCCGAAACTCTATCGGGGCTTTGGCGCTTTTGATGCCTCGATACACAAATCCTTGAGACTCGCGATTCTTCGATTTCCGATGGCTCCTTGCACGCTAGCCCCCTGACTATGCCCTGGTCCAAATGGTCGTTACCACATGCCTGCGGCTGTATAGCCTTCCATCGGAGTTTCGGGGTTTGCGAGGTCAATATTCACGCATCCTCTGGATTTGCGATATGTCGATGCCACTTGGCGCTATCTCCTTACAAGGATTGACTCTCCGACACCTATCCCCCACTATGGTCCTCAGCTCCATCGGGAAATCGCGTATCGGGATATCGCGATTCCCGTTTCCATGAGTGCAGGACTTTCAGTTTCCCGATCGCCGACTCTGCGGGATCTCTCGCCATGTGTCTCTGCTGATGGACGGTTCCGATCTTCTCGGCACTTTGTGGGCCCAAGTTCCCGGACGCTCTCGGTACTTCGTGTCTCGTGAGATAACGAAACTGTTCTTTGCGTGTTGGAGTCGCGATGAGCGAAACACCGAGATGGCCAGCCCTTGCGACACGTGCCCCTAGATCGAACGCCCTATATTTAGCCTCCAAACAGAAGGGACTTCTTTGCTGCTAAATGTTGGGTAAATTGGCAACTCTGAGATCCCAATAACCATTGATCTATTTCGTGGACGGATCTCGGTGGCAAATAGCAAAACTTCGCTCGCTTGCTTGATCTGCTACTTGGAAAAACAAGAATTCTTCCGAGTTGTGCTTGAACACTTTGTGTGACTAGCGGACCCGAATGCTTCTCGAACCCATGATAAGAATTATTGCTAACATCAGGCTCCATGGGGGATAGAGTCGTCCTTGCGATGCTCTAAGAACTCCTCCTACAGTTCCAGTCGCCTTTCTGTTGGGCTATGGGGTCATTATTAGGCCGCAAAAAGAAAAATGAAAATGAACAGAGAAATAAAAGGACAATATTTACAAAACAAAAGAGTCATCTGAGACTCAAGCAAAACATTTTTTTAGGAAATGCCCGTTCACTGGGCTGCCGAAAACCTCTTCACCTTCCAAATATCGTAGCCCGTATGTGTTGTTCGAGAAAGCCTCGGAGATCCTGAAAGGCCCAATCCACATAGCTTCAAACTTGCTATATTTTCCCTTATCTTGTTTAGGAGCATCCCATTTCAATACCAGGTCTCCTACCTGGAACTGCTCCTTCTTGGCCTTCCTATCGAAGACCTTCTTGATTTTCTGCTGATGGTCCTGGATCCTGTCCAATGTTTTCTCCCTAGCCTGCTGGACTTCTACTAACTGATGAATCCTCCTGATCATGTCATCAGGCTCCTCCTGATAGTCCTGGAGGAATTTTGCTACAGGGATGGCTAGCTGAGAAGGTAAAACAACTTCGGCTTCGTAGACTAACTGGAAAGGGGACAGACCTGTAGCTCTCTTTGTAGTCACCCGGTCAGCCCATAGGGCGAATTTAAGCTTTGAGTTCCAAGTCCTTTGGTTGTCTTCCAACATCCTTTTGATAATTATTATTAAACTTTTGTTGGAGGACTCTGCTAAACCATTGCCTTGCAGATAATATGGGGTGGAGTGAATCAGCTTAATACCAAACTGCTCACAAAACTTGGCTAATGGCTCAGACCCGAAAGCGCCTGCATTATTAGTGATAATCTTATTGCGACAACCAAACCTTGTGATGAGGTCTTCCAAGAATTCGATGATTACCTTGTGGGAAGCACTCCTGGTGGGAATAGCTTCAATCCACTTGGTAAAGAAATCTGTAGCAGTCAGAATCCACCTATGCTGCCCACTGGAGGGAGGGTGAATTTCTCGAATAAAATCTAGGCCCCACTGCTGGAAAGGCCCTGAAACCACCACTGGTTTTAATGGAAAGGACCTGAGCTGTTGCTTTCCTGCGAATTTCTGACAATTGATGCAGGCTCTGACCCTTTTGCAGACATCATCGAACATGGTAGGCCAGTAGTATCCAACCCTGAGGATTTTGTGGGCTGTGGCTCTCCAGAAATGGTGCCCTCCACATCGACCGCTGTGAAATTCAGCCACGATCATCTCGGCCTCTTGTGGACTTATGCATTTCAGTAGCACTCCTAGGGGGTCCTTCCAATATAACACTTGATCAATTAGGTAGTACCTGACTTCTTTGAGCTTTAGAGCTCTTGCTTTTCTTTTTTGCAGACCGTCCGGAGGTCGCAGCTCCTACAAAAAGTATATGACATCCTTATACCAAGGACATTGAGCCAATGGGGGCTCCCTTTGATGGTCTACATCAGACAGTCGATCCTGCTGAATACCCGAGCATTCATGGATGAAACTTATCCCCAAAGCTTGGCAATTTGCTTCAACCAACAGCTTGGCTAAACCTTGCCCTTTGATCAATTTGGTGGGCCTTATTTCCAGGTCAAACTCCAGGATTTTAGCTATCCATTTACTCCTTTTCCTATCCATGTCGGGCTGAATAAGAATATCTTTAACAGTAGCTGAGGGAACATAGGAGATGATCTTTGCCTGCAAGACGTAGGTTCTAAAATATTTGAGGGCTTTCACTAGAGCATAAGCTTGCTTCTCCATAGTGTCATACCTGACTTCGGCATCCCTTAATGCTCAGTTGAAGTAAGAAATAGGTTGTTCTAACCCACTGTCATTTGTCTGTAATAGAACAACAGCTACTGTGTCAGGTGAGGCAAAGGAGAAAATAAGGAAATCCTTTGAGTAGTCGGGACTGATAAGCACAGGAGCTTCATTCAGGGCTTTCTTGATTTGTTCAAAGGAATGTCGCGATTGAGGGGTCCACCTTACTTCATTTTCTTTCTTTAACATGGCTGTTATAAGATTTACCTCCTCAGCGAAGTTAGGCACAAACCTCCTTAGGAAATTAATTTTACCGAGGAAAGATTGGACCTCCTTCCTAGACCTCGGGATTGATAAAGCTTGTATCGCCTCAACTCTGCTGGGATCAATCCTGACTCCTTCTGCTAATACTATGTGGCCTAATAATTTCCCCTCCTGCATGGCGAATAAGGATTTCTTGGGATTTAATGAAATGCCAAACTTTCTGCATTTCAAGAAAACTTTCCTGAGATGATGATGGTGTTCTTCATCAGATTTTGAAAATACTGTGATCTCATCCAGATAAATGACCACAAATTTGTCCCTTTCCCCAACGAAAGCTATGTCCATGGCACGCTGGAAAGTTGCCCCCGCATTCATAAGTCCAAATAGAATCTTGGCATACATGAATGTGCCCCATGGAGTGGTGAATGTTGTCTTTTCCATGTCTTCGGGTAGAACAAAGACCTGATTGTAGCCAGAGAAACTGTCAATCATGGACATCCTGGAAGCTCTCGTCACCCTCTGCAGTATATGTTCCATCTTCGGCAAGGGGTAGTTATCCTTTCATGAGCTTCTGTTTAGGTTTCTGAAGTCTACACAGAGTCGGATCTCTCCATTCTTTTTCCTTACTGGCACCAAATTAGCCACCCATTCTGAATATCTCAGTGGGACGATGATTTGAGCTTGAAGTAACTTCTTCACTTCTCTCTCCATGATAGGCAGTAGCATGGGATTGATCTATCTCAGCTTCTACCTGAATGTCTTTGCCTCCTCCTTTAATGGGATTTTATGCTCGATGACAGAGGTGTCGTAGGTTTTTAGGTCTTCGTAGGTCCAGGAAAACACATCAGCGAATTTCCTTAAAAGTGTACTATATTCGGACCTCTGTTCCTCTGTCAGACCTTTTGATAATTTGACATACTTGGGCTCACTCTCAGTTCCAATATTGCACTGAATAGTATCAACGTCCTCCTCCGAGATCTTTCCTTTGACCGACACATCGTTACAATCAAAAATCCTTTCCAAAGGAACGAGTCCCCTGGGAATATGGTTGCTGGGTAGCTGTACAACGTCACGCCCCGCAATCTTATTCAGAAGGTTACCCCCATCAGGATCTTCCTCTGAGACGACATCTTGGTCTATGTGCATTTATGAAAACTCCTCAACAGTTTCCAAGAATCTCTTGACCTCAAGATCGTCCTCGAATACCTTCCAATTTTTGACGTTGTCAGGTATGGAGGGTCTGTATTTTACTTCTACATCATATCTGAATTTGGGTGGCAGAGGTACTTTGAAATTGCTAGCCGATGCAGCCAAGGAGTCTGCCAAGGTGTTTTCCTCTCTTGGGATGAAAGAAATATTAAATGCCGAGAAGAAACTGTCAACAAGGTCCCAAACCTCATTCCTGTAACTCTTGAGTCGAGGATGCTTAGCTTGATAAGCGTTCTTGACCTACTGAACCACCAACTCTGCATCACCGAACACTGCCACTTCCTGGATTCCCATTTCCCTCGCAGCCCTTAGTCCCAGAAAAGAGCCTCATATTCTGCCACATTGTTAGTAGCTTCAAATTCTAATTTGTATGACAGAGTTATGGTTTCTTGAGCAGGCGACACAAAAACTAATCCATCTCCAGTGCCTTCTCAGGAACAGGCTCCATCAATTTTTTTTTTCCAGATTGGGGTGATGGAGAGAGGAACTTTAAGGGAAACAGTGGGCTGTTTTCTGAGTCTCAGAGGCGGCTCTAGGGCATGGGTGAGTTGCAGTAAACTGGAGCCTAAATCAGTGTCCAAGGAAAAGATGGGATGATTGGTGGGGTTAGCCTCATCACTGATTATGTAGGAAAACTGGGCTTCCCTATTGTTAGCACTCAGTAAATTTCCTAGAGGTTGAAAAAGAAGAAATTTACTAAGGTAACCTTAACCAACCACTTTAGAGTTGGGATCTAGCCCTTCCAGCTCCAGAGAGGGATCTCTCTGTATGATTTTAACTTTGTTTATTTTCAGATATTAGGCTAGTTAAAGAAATCGTTGGTTTTGTTGTAGGGGTTTGTAAAGTTGGTTGAGACAAACTACACGTCCATTGGGCTATGGGGTCTGTTTAAATTAAATCCGAGAAATAACCAGAAACACCAAAGAAGTTTTCCACAGGGCGAGGTAATACATTCGCTGGATCTTTAATATTAGAATGATGAATAGAAGAACATATGAGGAAAATAACTTCAACTAACAAGAACTTAAGAATCTCTTAATTGAAGATATTTAGAAGATAAACATTTAAATCTCTAGAATCGGAAACAGGGTATCAAAGATAAATCCTGCAACATAACGCTATTCATAAAGATTAGATTCAGACAAGAAAATGAAATACAAATAAAGAAAACATTAACTCAGAGAATCACATCACCAGTGAACATACGCAAGAATCCTGTAAAATGCCTCTTCTTTATTAATGGTGAGTCTCTTAAAAAATGATACAACTTGATAGAAGTCGGGTGTGCAAATCAACAACCCTTAATACATTGGAAAATGAAGTATTTATAAGACAAAATACATACGCTCCTGTCGTAACTGATCAGGACGTGTTCATGCTATTTTTAGACTACTATCTAACTAATCAAAACTGTTCTGATGATTCATCACAACTGTATACTGAATTTTGGGGGTAGGTCGTTGGCGAGGTGTCTTCGCCACCTCTGCTGACAGGATAGATGACTGGAAGTGATAGCTCATCTACTAATCTAGTAGATCACACAGTTCTTCCCATCTGATATGGCCTGGCACTGATATTTTAAGAAATCTCCGGTACACTTCGTCCATGTCGGTGTATTTAGCAAATGTAGGCTTGACAAGGAAGATGTGCTTAATTTCATGCTGGATACTGATATCCAACTGCAAGGCATCCATGAATGCTCTTCCGGTGATGCTTGCCTGTATACCTGCAAACTTAGAACTGTCCCTGGACACTTCAGTCAATTTTTTCTTATAATCAGTGAGGGTCATTAGCTTGTCATTAATGACCTTCATACCAGGCAGGCCCTTTCTTTGCAGAGCATCTATTTTACTGAAGAACCTCTGCACTCCTTGGTCCATGAATTGGATCTTCTCTTCAAGCTGCAGCATGAGACCTCTTTTGGTTAGAACCCTTTTCACCTCCAATATGGTCTCGGTCCGGTCTTCGATTTTCAATTCCTCGAGTTCCTCCCGGGTCTTAGAATTTAGGAACTTTATGATTTCATTCGCTTGGGTTGGCATTTCTCCCAGTTCAGTTCTGATTTTCTCCACAGCCTGTTTGCTCCTCTTGAGCAACTCGTTCTGTTCGAACATGATTTGAACAATTGGCCAGATTTCATTAATGAATTTAGAAATATCTGTCCACACAAGTTCTTTAACCTCAGCCAAGGTTTTTCCTGCCACTGTCTGTTTTTGGAGTTGCTGCAACTCCTTCCTGATCTGCTCATTCACATGTTTTTCTCTAGATAGACTTGTTTGGAAAGAAGCCTTTAACTCTTGGAGATTCTCCACTTCTTTCTTGAGCCTGCTGATTTCTGACTCTTGTAAGTTCATCCTTTCCATAGACTTAGCCAGGCCAGTTGCTTCTTCTGGGAGGGGTACTGCAGTTGCAGATGGAACGACTGTCACCATTGGTGTTGCTATTGGGATGGAACTCAATGGAATGCCTTCCATTGGCTTTGCCTGCTCTTTCTCCTTGAGCAGTCTCTCCATCTCGGCCTCCATCTCCTTTAACTGGGCATTCTGCTCCAAGAGTAATTTCAACATCTTATCTTTTTCGCCTTCTTTTTCAGCTATTTCCTTTGTCTGTGGGTCCTCTGTTGGAGGGAGCTTTAGCTATTTTCTCAATGAGGTGATGTCGACATTCTTATTTTTAATCATTTCCTCAACGGCCTTGACGTTTGCAGGATTGTAACCTATTTTGAGGACCAACTCCTCCAGTGTCTTTATCCGGTTATCTTTCACGAAGGAAGATATTTTCTCCAGCTTCAGTTGAGTCTGGGCATTGCTCAAAGCTACCCGAAACTTTGATGCAGAAGTTGAAGCGTGGGCCAAAGTGTGAAAAATCATCTCTCCCGTTTTCTTGTGCATATCCATCTGATCTACCGGATGCACATCCTTTGTTTGAAACTCAAACGTGGCCCTCTTGTAATCGGACATTACCTTGGGGTCTGCCACCTGTGCTTGTAGGAATGCCATATGCATCCTACCCTTTTCTGTATCAAATGCTGAAAGGAGTCTATGCTGGGCAGTGGATGACTGCTTCTGGAACTGTGCATAGGTGCTGCTTGTGAGCGTCTGGTTCCTCTTTTTGATCAAGTCATATTTTTCAAAAATGCCCAGCTTGGGCCCAGTCTTGCTTGGCGGAGTATCCAAGGGAGAATTTTTGGGTTCTATTGCTTTTGTTCCCTCTTTATGCTGACTGGAGCCAAAAGGGAAACTAAATTTCTTGGCCCCAGTGGTGGCCACTGTGGTAGCTTCTGCTGTAGTGCCGGGAGTTGAGAATGTCTTCGGCTTCTTGGAGTGAATGTGGAATTCCTCTGAAGACACCTCAGTTACAGGAGGAGATGATTCCTGTCGAGGCCTCTTCTCCTTGAGGACCTGAGGCGTGGTAGCAGGCAGCGCACTTGTCGAGGGCGCGTGCTGTTCCAAGTCTAACAAAGTATCAGGCAGCCATACTGCCTGATTCGCGAATTTTTCGATGTCTGGCTTGGGCTAGTGAGTATACGGGGTATTTTTGTTTTTTACCCTCATGTCTGAAATGATCCCATGCGGATCATAACGCTAGATGAAACTTGTAGAGAAATTCATACCCTTCAAAATTTGATCTGCTTCTTCCCCTGCACCTCGGCTGTTGCAGATGAAAGGGACAATTTGACCCTTAATTCTCAACTGCTGCTTTTTCTTAAGGGAAACAAAGTGAATATCGTCAGAATTCATAATCTGCCTTATATATTCTAGTGCGAAGACCCTTACCGGTACATACCGAGGCAGTTTATAAGGCGCCAATTCGCACCCAAAGATTCTGATTTCCGTGGGATTCTGGCATAAATACTAGTCTCCCGTCTGAATGTTGTCCGAGAGGTTCAGGATCCTCTGGACCTCATCATTTATTCATGGCTCAGGCATGCCATGCAACATACTTACCACAGGGTGGTAAAACCGGTCAATGAAAGCCGTGAAGTCATATTCAACCGAATTGTACTTTGGAAGAGAAGTCCACGCCGTGACTGGCTGGGGCTTCCCGTCGGCATCCATCTTCTGCATGGAGAAGTTGAACCTGTCGGCCTAGAAATAGAGGAACATGTAAGCCAGAATGGATGAATACCTGAACATGCCTTCGGTGGAGAAATTGACGAACTTCTCGTGGATATTATTTGACAGGAATGTGTTGTAATCGAACTGCATGGTTGGCTGTTCGTCGTTGGAGAAGATGGACAGAAAACCTAGGATGGGCTCATTCACCCACTGATCAGAGTAGTATCCAAGCAGAGCACACAGAGCCGAAATAATATGATTCCCTTTGACGAAAAACATGGAAGAAGGATACGGGGGGTTGGTGTTCGAGAGAGAAGCGGAAGTGGGAAGAAACAACTCGAAAATCTGAGCTCTTTACGGGAAAGTCATCTTCTGGTATAGCTCGGTGAGGATTTCTAAGTTAAAAGGGGACGCAGATTCTACTCGGGTGATTTGCAGCATTTGGTCGATATCCTCTGGGGTGATGAAGAAGAGGGCATCGCCAGATGAGGAAAAAATGGCTTTCTGGCCAGGGACGTAGTGGACCTGGCAATGGAGGGCAAATTCAGGGAAATTATGGATGTGAGGGAAGAGGTACAGAGGTAAATTGGACTCCCATAGTCCAATTTCATCGCTCTGGTCCAGGAAAACCTCTCTGAGCCACGACCAAAGATCAGAGAAGTCAAAACTGCATATGGTATCGGCTATCAAATGGTCCTTGTCGACTAGGGGAATTTTATCCAAGTCAACTGGAGGAGGGACGAACGGGTTTTCTTCCTCTTCAGCTGGCTTCATTTTAGACACCATCTCAGCAACTGTACCTGCAAAAAACAACGTTAGTGGGGTCTACTGGGGGTGGAGGAAAACGACGGGGAAGAAATGGAAAACAATAGGTAAGTTCTCTGGTGCGATGGATGGTTCTGGCGCGAGGGAGGAATAACGAGTGAAAATGGGCACAACGGTATTTTTATTCAAAACTGGGTCGGTCGGACGCGGGAAAACGGTCAGCATGACAATGGGCATATTATCCCATTATTAATGGACAATGGGCCACTTGGGGTGATATGGAAAGTGACGATAACCAAAGTATACAGACGATTGACGTGGAGGTAGGTGATTGGGGGTAAAAGTCGCCAAAGGGGGCTGCTTATGAGTGAAGGGAGTTATGGGACTGACAACCTGGACGGAAGGAAGTTATGGGAAGTGACCTGACCCCAGGGACAAGTGGGCCATGTGGGGGGTGACGTCCAGGGGCATATAGGAGTCAGACCGCATGTGGGGGATGTGACCTCTGGACCATTAGAACCATGCCACCTGTAATCAGGGGACCTGCCGCAGGAATATTCATTCCGGACCCCCCACATTGGTTAAAAACAGAACACCCGGGGGGGTCCGGAATTAGTCACGAGCCATTGATCTGCGCGCTTGTTTTATGGTTGTTCAGATCTACGCGCTCCTTAATATCAATTTCGGACCCCCCTCCCCTCCATTAAAGGCAGAACGGAGGGGGGGGTCCGGAATCCAATGTGGATCATCGATTTAAGTGCTCCATTTAGAACCATTCAGATCAACGCCTGTGTTATAACCAATTCCGGACCCCCCCCCCTCCGTTAAAGGCAGAACGAAGGGGGGGGGTCCAAAATCCAACGTGAGCCATGGATTGATGCGCCCCGTTCAGGACCGTCCAGATCTGCATGAGTATTACCATCGNCCTTGGGTTAAAAGTAGAACACTAAGGGGGGTCCGGAATGCTCTGTGAACCGTCGATCTGAGCGATGAGATCGGGACCACTGAAAAGTGACCGAAACATATGTCCAGGGCGGAAAGACCATGTGTAGGAACACTTAGGATTAGCACTTTTTATGGGTTTTTCTTGGATTTTCTCATACACACCACCGCGGGGACTTTGTTCCAACTATCCTAGGCAAGGAAAGACTTGAGGTAGCACTTTCTTCGGGAGGGTTTTAGTTAGGCAAGGCAGGACAAGCAATTAGTCTACACTGTAACCTACTTCACAAGACGAAAAACCCAGATTAGACTGTTGGGTTAAGGTATTATTTTTCCTAAGGGTTATCTGATCAGGATTAGATGGTCTGATCAGATGTATTCACTAATTCTAACCTAGGGGCTATCTTATCAGGATTAGATGGTCTAATCAGATGTATTCACTAATTCTAACCTAGGGGCTATCTGATCAGGATTAGATGGTCTGATCAGATGTATTCACTAACTCTATCGACATTGGAAATTTAAAAGAACTTGGTCATGCTTGGAAGGTATGACCAAGTCACTGTTATTGCATGGGGCTTTTATTTCAAATCTTTTTGCCCTCTTTTCTTTTTATTTTTCTTTTCTTTTCTTTTCCCTTTTTCTTTTTTGCAAAAATGAATTTCCAATAAGAACACTAGATACAGATAATATCAATAATATCCAAGTCATAAGTTGATTCCCATAATTTATGGGGTGATAACAGGCAGCTCCACATGGGGATGGTACTTGCCCTGTTAAGTGCCAAGAATCCAGTTTCCTGTCATCTTGAACTGATTTGTCTAGTAGTCTTATCTGGTATTATTCTCGGGAACACTTCGAAAAACATTGATCAACAGCTTAGGGCCTTCTCTTTGGGCTTCAACAAATCGACCACCGTCCTTCACTCAGAAAAATGCAAGTAAAGACTGAAAATTAAAGCGGTATGTACAATGGAGGGTGACTTCTTCAAATTCCTTATTTGGGAGGGATATAATGTTTCAGCATTCTGCCATTCACAGGTGCTCCTGGCAGATATGAACCATCGGCATTGTTCAACAAAAAGGCATTGTTTGCTCTGAAAGCTTGGATCATGTAGGGCCATGTCCATAGATGATCAAATTTCCCATGCTTCCCCTTGTCTTCATTCCTGGAATCCCATCTCAACACAAGGTCTCCCAACTCAAAATCATCCTCTTTGGTTCATTTTTCAAAGATCTTCTTAATGTTCTCTTGGATGACTTGAGTCTTGTTGAAAACATCCTCTCTAGTCTGCTGCAAATGAATCATCTGATTGATTCGTCTCTGGGAGTCATTCGGTTCCGCTTGCATCTCTTGAAGTAACTTCATGACTGGAACTCCCAAAGAAGTTGGGAAAACAACCTCTGTACCATAGACCAAATGGTATGGTGACATACCAATTGATCGTTTGGTGGTCAGTCTATCTGCCCATAAAGCAAATACCAGCTTATCATGCCATGATTTTTTATTCTCCTGCAGCGTTTTCTTGATGATATTCACCAAGGTCTTGTTTGATGATTCCACCAACCCATTCCCCTGAAGGTAGTAGGTTGTGGAATGCCCCAAGCCAATGTGGTAATGACTACAAAAGTCAAGAAGTTTCTTTGACCGAAAGGCGGCTGCATTGTCAGTAATGATCTTTCTAGGACAACCAAAATGAGACAAAATGTTATTTTCAAGAAATTTAATAATAACAACGTCAGTGGCTTGCCTGCTTGGTATAGCCTCGATCCATTTGGTGAAATAATCAGTGGCCGTAAGAATCCACCTATGTTGGCCAGAAGACGGAGGGTGTATTTCTCCGATGAAATCGAGTCCCCATTGCTGGAACAAAGCCTCAACTGAAATTGGTTTAAGGGGAAGAGGAAGGAGTTTCCTTTTACCAGCAAACAACTGACACTGGTGACATGCTGTTACTTTCTGATGTACATATGAAAACAGGGTGGGCCAGTAAAAACCATCCCTGAGTATTTTGTTGGCTGTAACTTTCCAGTTCAAATGGCCACCTCATTCACCTGCATGAAACTCCTGCAACACTTTGTCAGCTTCATCTTTGAGTAAGCAATTCAAAAGAATACCAGCAAGGTCTTTCCAATACAAATTTCCTTCTAGAATACAGAATTTCAAAGCTTTCAACTTTAAAAATCTAGCTTTAGTTTTAGTTAAACCAGGGGGAGCTTGTAAATTTTGTAAGACAAAGACAAGGTCTGCATACCATGGAGAGTTTAGAAAAACCTCTTTAACATTTGGAGTCGCCATCTCACCCTGTTCATCTTCCACGTCTATGAAATTAATGTCAAGAGCTTGAAAGTTAGATTCAACCATCAATTTGGCAAGGCCTTGGCCTTTGATCAATTTTGTGGGCTTAATTTCAATGTCGTATTCTAGAATAAATGCAATCCACTTTCCCCTTCTCCCATCAGGGTTGTCTTGTGTCAAGATATATTTCACTACCGCGTTTGGAACATATGCTATGACATGTGAATGAAGAATATAGACCCTGAAGTCCTTTATAGCTTTTACCAAAGAAAAAGCCTGTTTCTCCATGATATTATAATTCAGTGCAGCATCTCTTAGAGCTTTGCTGAAGAAAGCGATGGGTTGTTCATACCCCTCACTGTTCTTCTGCAGTAAAACAACTGCTATTGTATGTTCAGAGGCGAGGGAAAAGAGATAGAAATCTTTGGTGAAATTAGGACTAATCAAAACTGGAGCTTCAGTAAGTGCTCGTTTTACCTGTTCGAAGGATTGTCGGGATTCAGGATCCCATTTTATCTTGGCGTCTTTTTTGAGCATGTTGGTGATATTTTGGAGGAGTTCGGCCATATTAGGAATGAATCTTCGAAGAAAGTTAATTTTCCCTATAAAGGATTGCAGTTCTTTTAGATTCCTTGGGTGTTCTAACTTTAGTATGGCCTTTATTCTGCTGGGGTCAATTCTGATTCCCTCCTTAGAGATGATGTGTCCCATCATTTTGCCTTCTTCTAACCCAAAAAGGCATTTCTTGGGATTCAAAGAAATCCCGAACCTTCTACATTTTTCGAAAACTCGTCTAAGGTGCCGCAAGTGTTCATAATCTGATTGGGAAAACATGGTCATGTCGTCGAGATAGACGACAATAAACTTACCTGACTCCTCTATGAAGGCAATGTCCATTGCCCTCTGGAAAGTAGCTCCTGCGTTCATCAGGACGAAAGGCATCTTCACATACATGAAAGTGCCCCATGGAGTGGTGAAAGCGGTTTTTTCCTGATCATTTGGGTGAACTAAAACCTGGTTGTATCCTGAGAAACCATCTAACAGAGAAATTTGACTGGACCCGACCACTCTTTGCAGGAGGTGATCCATTTTAGGCAAAGGGTAGTTATCCTTCAAGGATTCTTTGTTCAGATTCCGGAAATCTATACAAAGTCGGATTTCCCCCGTTTTCTTGCGAGTAGGAACTAAATTAGAAACCCACTTAGAGAAATGAAGTGGGACTATGATCTTGGCATCATACATTTTCTTAATCTCTTTTTCTATCAAGGGGAGCAACTTGGGATTTATCCTCCTAAGTTTCTGCCTAAATTTTTTCTGGTCTTCTTTTATGGGAATCCTATGTTGTATAATGCTGGTGTCATAGGCTTTCAAATCTTCGTAGCTCCATGAAAAAACGTCGGAAAATTCTTTGAATAATTCAATGTACTTAAGATTTTGTTCTAGGGGTAAAGATTTGGACAGTTTAACCATCTTAGGCTTCTCTACAGTTCCTATATTGCAGTCTTCTACCTCTTTCCCATGGGCTTCTATTTTGGGATTCTTAGCTACGTCGTTATTGTCAAACAGATCTTCTAAAGGGACAAGACCTCTAGGTAAAACATTGCTTTTCAATTGTAAAACTTCGGCCTCGAGTTCATCATCTCCAGACTCACCTAGATCTACTGTATCCTCTGTATCTACTGTATTTACAATATTAACACTATCTACTTCAAATTCAGAATTATTTACATTCTCATTTTCATTTTCTACATCTATGTTTGTACATTCAAAATCGTTCTTGCATTGTAGAAAATCCTCTATTTGATCGTCATTTCCAAACACTTGCCAGTACCTGATATTATCGGGCACTGTCGGTCTGCATTTCACTTCCACCGTGTATGGGTGAGTTTGTCGGAAAGGGATCTTGCAGGAAGCTACAGACGTAGCTAATCCGTCCGCCAGAATATTCTATCCTCTAGGCATGACCTGCAAGTCGAACTCGTTAAAACATTTCAAAGCGTCGAGAGCAGCATTCCTGTATGCTCTGAGGCGTGGATGTTTGGCAGCATATTCACCCTTAATTTGTTTAATAATCAATTCAGAATCACCCCTTACCATTATTTGCTTAGCACCAACTTTCTTTAGTAGCTTCAGACCAAGCATTAAAGCTTCATACTCAGCAACGTTGTTGGTGTAGTGGAAATATAACTTATAGGAATGATTTTCAGAATACCGTTTTTGATGATTATGTAACTAGACTCCAGCTCCTACTCCTTATTTACTCACATCCCCATCAAAATCCATGCTCCAGAAATCAACAGGGAATTCTTCAGTGATTACATTTTCCATCTTTGTTGCCTCGCCGTTTTCTGGACCTTCGTCTTGACTAGCTACATCTTCTATCAGCCGAGTATCTTGCTCTTCCGTATTACCGTTATTGTACAAGATGAACGAGTCTAAATCAGAGTGAGCAGAGTAAAGGGGGTAATTTTGAGGTTTTTCTTGATTGCTAACCATATACTTCATTAGTGTTTCTCTGTATAATCTCCTCTGTTGTCCGAACACTGGTACAGTGGCGTAAGACATGTCCAGCTGCAGGGTTCCTTTCAACTTAGCTCCCCAAGAGTGGGATAGCAACATACCATATTTTGGCGGGATGTCTGCAACCACCACATCCATTACCATTCTTTTTGAAGGAATTTGAACCAGGGTGATGCAGAGGTCTTTAATCAGACCGATACATTTGACTTACATTTGACTTTGCTGGAGTCAAACGAGTGTAGATCTTTGTAATGCCTAGTGACCTCCAATCCCAACTTTTCCATTACTACTTTAGACATCAAATTGTGCGAGGCACCTGAATCCAACATGGCGTTATGCAATATCAAATCATGTATGTTCAAACTGATATAAAAAGGAGCTACATCCCCGGTATCGTCTCGACCATCCACTGCAGGTCCGAAAAGGAGTTCGGGGCGATCGTCAGCAAGGTTCATAGTGTCTGAGTGAGTCACCGATCCAATAGTCAAGGCTTTTGTGCCTATGCCAGGCTCAATGGCTAATGCCTTTAGTACCTGTGAGCGATAACCGCCTCGGCTTATCAACTCTGTCAATGGGACGGGAATTTTAATTTTGGCCAATTCTGCCTCTAGGCTAAAAGGTGCTGGTGTTCGGGTCTGACTTGTTGATTGTGGTTGGTTCATATCCCTCTGGTCAGAAGTACTAGGCAGGTTAACCGGTGAAACTTTGAGTTGTGCCGGTCTTTTCAGTATGGTGATGTTTTTCTTCATCGGAGCATCAGTTTTACCTTTCTCAGAATATTTTTCAGCCATAACCTTCTTGGGGGTCTTCTCAGTCTCAGATACCTTCTGTGTTCCAGACGTCTTCTTTGAGGAATTTCCTTCTGCCTTCCTACTTCGCAGATTGTATTGGCGATGCACCTCCAAGATATCATTTTCATAGGTCTGTTGTCCTGCATCCTCGGCCTCCTCACTTACCTTAGTTTGATTAAGCAGGAAGAGTTCCTGTTCTTCCTGAGTAAGGAAAATGGCATCATTATCATGAATGCCCATGAGGTTGATATGAGTGTCCTCCAATTCCTCATTTACTTCCCCCCCATCGTCGGCGTAGTTTTCTTGCAAGGGACGCCTGATCGGCTGATCAGGACCTCTTTGATCTCTTTGATCTCTTTGTCTGATTTGAGGAGGGTTTCTTCTGAAATTGGGTTCTGAATCTGAGGAGCAGGTGTGTCATCTCTCGGAGGATTTCTATCTGATATACTCGATCTTTCTAATAATAACGCCAATGATCTGACCACGGTATCTAGTTTGGAATCGTTGTTAGACGTGGAAGGTTCTTCCTTGATCGTGACTCTCTGTTCCGTCCGTTGACGTGCCCGTTTTGCCAACAGATTGGCTTCAACTGAAATAACACTTTTCTGCATCTCTTCAAGGGTGGCAGCATTTCTTTCTCTTAATTGGTAAGACATGTCAGCATCGAATCCGTCAGGGAATTTAATCAAGGCCAAACCTTGGGGAGGTTTGATCTCGGTTGGGATTGCATTATATAAATTGTTAAAATGAGTACAATAATCTTGGACACTTTCACCTTGATTTATTTTTATATTCTCGTATTCTAACAGTATCTAGAGAGGGTTTTTCTTTACCTCCCATCTGTCAAGAAAGATTCTTTGGAACATGATGAGGTCAGGGATTGATGTGGAGGGTAAGGCTTTGAACCATTTCTTGATGTCCCCTGTCAGACTCTGGGCGAACAGTCTCATCTGAACGTCGACTTCGTCGACTTCTTGTAAATCCAAGTAGTCATTCATTTTATCTACATGTTGTTGTGCGTTTAATGCTCCGGTTGCATCTAACTGTGGTAGCCTAGTCTGGTAGTCTTGGGGCATGGCATGCAGAGGTGCAGCCAACACCAAAGGTGCATATCGAACTGCCATGATGGGCGGAGGAGGCGGAACGATGACCGGGGTGGTAGGAGAGGTAGTAACTGAAGGCGAGGGTGACGAAGGACTGGGTGGGGCTGAGGTATTGATTCATAGCTTAGTCGTAGGAGACAAGAATTCAGGGGTTCGAGGTTGCACCACAGTTGGGTCAAAGATGAGCTTAGACACAAAGGTTTTGGACCGAGCTCTAACCAGGTTTCGTAGCGAAAAAGGCTCAAGATCAAGGATTTGTAAGCTATCTGGTTCTCCGGAAAAAGAAGGAGACTTGTGAAGTGGGGTACTGCTCGCTGAACTGGAAACGAAGGTCTTTCACCTCAATAATTGCTCGAGGTTATCTAATGTTGTGGAGGGATCTAGGTCTGGATGAGATCGCGTGTGGACTTTCTTGGGAGCCAGAACTTTGTTTGGGTTTATATATATATATATATTATTTTATGATAAATACAGACTAAGGGAGATTTCTATGCTGACGTCGTCTAACTTCCAATTGTTCCTGAGAAACTATGTCACGTTTGATGGCTGCCCATGAACGTTCGAGCTCTTCCTGGTTATTTGTTGTTCGGAGGATTAAGTCAAAAAGGTTTGGCGCAATATGAGTTTGATTCGATAGTCAAGGCTTGATGTTAGGTTGTACTGCTGCAGGGACGGTCATAGAGGGACAAAGATACCAGGAAGGATACTGGAAGTAATATATACAAAGTTAGTCAACCTCTAAATATTACTTTCTTCTCAAAGTCAAAATTTCTTAAGGGGAAGGAAGTCGTGAGATATCAGTTTTAGTTCTTCCCCAGTGGAGTCGCCATTTATGTTAGCACTCGGTAAATTTCCTAGAGGTTGAAAAAGAAGAAATTTACTAAGGTAACCTTAACCAACCACTTTAGAGCTGGGATCTAGCCCTTCCAGCTACAGAGAGGGATCTCTCTGTATGATTTTAACTTTTTTTATTTTCAGATATTAGGCTAGTTAAAGAAATCGTTGGTTTTGTTGTAGGGGTTTGTAAAGTTGTTTGAGACAAACTACACGTCCATTGGGCTATGGGGTCTGTTTAAATTAAATCCGAGAAATAACCAGAAACGCCAAAGAATTTTTCCACAGGGCGAGGTAATACATTCGCTGGATCTTTAATATTATAATGATGAATAGAAGAACAGATGAGGAAAATAACTTCAACTAACAAGCACTTAAGAATCTCTTAATTGAATATATTTAGAAGATAAACATTTAAATCTCTAGAATCGGAAATAGGGTATCAGAGATAAATCCTGCAACATAATTCTATTCGTAAAGATTAGATTCAGACATGGAAAAAATAATCTGATTCCCTTTGACGGAAAACATGGAAGAAGGATACGGGGGGTTGGTGGTCGGGAGAGAAGTGGAAGTGGGAAGAAACAACTCGAAAATCTGAGCTCTTTGCGGGAAATTCATCTTCTGGTATAGCTCGGTGAGGATTTCTAAGTTAAAAGGGGACGCAAATTCTGCTTGGGTGATTTGCAGCATTTGGTCGATATCCTCTGGGGTGATGAAGAAGAGGGCGTCCCCAGACGAGGAAACAATGGCTTTCTGGTCAGGGACGTAGTGGACCTGGCAATGGAGGGCAAATTTAGGGAAATTATGTATGTGAGGGAAGAGGTACAGAGGTAAATTGGACTCCCAGAGTCCAATTTCGTCGCTCTGGTCCAGGAAAACCTCTCGGAGCCATGACCAAAGATCAGAGAAGTCGAAACTTCATATGGTATCAGCTATCAAATGGTCCATGTTGACTAGGGGAATTTTATCCAAGTCAACTGGAGGAGGGACGAACGGGTTTTCTTCCTCTTCAGCTGGCTTCATTTTAGACACCATATCAACAACTGTACCTGCAACAAACAATGTTAGTGGGGTCTACTAGGGGTGGAGGAAAACGACGGGGAAGCAATGGAAAACAATAGGTAAGTTCTCTGGTGCGATGGATGGTTCTGGCGCGAGGGAGGAATAATGAGTGAAAATGGGCACAACGGTATTTTTATTCAAAACTGGGTCGATCGGACGCGGGAAAACGGTCAGCATGACAACGAGCATATTATCCCGTTATTAATGGACAACGAGCCACTTGGGGTGATATGGCAGGTGACGATAACCAAAGTATACAGATGATTGACGTGGAGGTAGGTGATTGGGGGTAAAAGTTGCCAAAGGGGGCTGCTTATGAGTGAAGGGAGTTATGGGACTGACAACCTGAATGGAAGGAAGTTATGGGAAGTGACCCGACCCCAGGGACAAGTGGGCCATGTGGGGGGTGATGTCCAGGGGCGTATAGGAGTCAGACCGCATGTGGGGGATGTGACCTCTAGACCATTAGAACCATGCCACCTGTAATCAGGGGACCCGTCGTAGGAATATTCATTCCGGACCCCCCCCTTTGGTTAAAAACAGAACACCCGGGGGGTCCAAAATCAGTCACGAGACATTGATCTGCGCGCTTGTTTTATGGCCGTTTAGATCTGCGCGCTCCTTAATATCAATTCTGGACCCCCCCCCCTCCATTAAAGGCAGAATGGAGGGGGGGGTCCGGAATCCAATGTGGATCGTCGATTTAAGCGCTCCGTTTAGAACCGTTCAGATCAGCGCCTGTGTTATAACCAATTTCAGACCCCCCCCCCTCTATTAAAGGCAGAATGAAGGGGGGGGTCTGGAATCCAACGTGAGCCGTGGATTGATGCGCCCCGTTCAGTACCGTCCAGATCTGCATGAGTATTACCATCGATTTCGGACCCCCCCCCCCTTGGTTTAAAAGTAGAACACTAAGGGGGGTCCGGAATGCTCCTTGAACCGTCGATCTGAGCGATGAGATCGGGACCACTGAAAAGTGACCGAAACATATGTCCAGGGCGGAAAGACCATGTGTAGGAACACTTAGGATTAGCGCTTTTATGGGTTTTTCTTGGATTTTCTCATACACACCACCGCGGGGACTTTGTTCCAACTATCCTAGGCAAGGAAATACTTGAGGTAGCACTTTCTTCAGGAGGGTTTTAGTTAGGCAAGGAAGGCCAAGCAATTAGTCTACACTGTAACCTACTTCACAAGACGAAAAACCCAGATTAGACTGTTGGGTTAAGGTATTATTTTTCCTAAGGGTTATCTGATCAGGATTAGATGGTCTGATCAGATGTATTCACTAATTCTAACCTAGGGGCTATCTGATCATGATTAGATGGTCTGATCAGATGTATTCACTAATTCTAACCTAGGGGCTATCTGATCATGATTAGATGGTCTGATCAGATGTATTCACTAACTCTATCGACATTGGAAATTTAAAAGAACTTGGTCATGCTTGGAAGGTATGGCCAAGTCACTGTTATTGCATGGGGCTTTTATTTCAAATATTTTTGCCCTCTTTTCTTTTTATTTTTCTTTTCTTTTCTTTTCCATTTTTCTTTTCTGCAAAAATGAATTTCCAATAAGAACACTAGATACAGATAATATCAATAATATCCAAGTCATAAGTTGATTCCCATAATTTATGGGGTGATAACACCTATATAGCCTTCTATGCTCTCCTCCAAACACTAGGATAGTAGCATATGTAAGGTCCATCTAAAAGGTTCCCCCCAGTCCTTTTATCCATGATCTTGATAACAACATACCAAACTTGGGGGGGACATCGGCTACTACAATATCCATGACCACACTTTTTATGGGCAGTTGAAACAAGGTCACAACCAGATCTTTGATCACTCCAAGACATTGAACTCTCCTGGAGTCAAAAGAATAGAGGTCATGATAGGCTCTGGTAACTTCTAGTCCCAATTCTTCCATGACAGTTTTGGGCATGAGGTTGTGGAATCCATCAAACAGTTGTGCAACACTTTATCATGTATGTTCAAGGAGGTGTAGAAGGGAGGGGATGAGTCATCTCTATCTTCTACCATGGGACCTAGGACAACTGCTGGCTTTTTGTCTTGGAGGTTTATGGATTCTGAGGGAAGGCATGAGGCTTTAGACTGTAAAATCTCAGAGAAGAATTTTTTGAATTCGCCATGTTTAATCAACTCGGTGAGGGGCACAGGGATTCTGATCTTTTGAATCTCATGCTCGAAATTAAAATAAGATGTAGGCTTTGGAATTTATTTTATTTCAGGAACATGATTATCGACAATGGGGGAGGGGGGGTGAGATTTCTTACCTCTGTGATCATTTTCTTCTTCATTAGTAGGTCTCTCTGCTCTAATGGACTGCTGAGGAATATTAGGCACTGCCATCTTTTTATCAGACCTTAGGTTGTACCTTCCTCAGCCACCACTAGCCTTGTCTCCCTTGCTTAGCTCATTCAGCTGGTTGTCCATGAGAGACTCCTCGTATGCAGATTGAGTGAGATGAGGAAAAGGAAGAGTGTCTCCCACGTAGTGGATTTCAGGATCAAACTCCTCTGATTCTCTCTCTCCCCCCTCGGTCACAAAATTGTTTTGAAAAGGGGCCTGAATCTTCTAGTCTTCTCTGTCTCTTCCCTTCTCTTTCTGCACATTCGGGGGAGTAAAATTATTTGGCCTCCTGAAACCTCCCTTGTTTTCAGCGATCTGAGGGCCTTTATACACCTTCCTCCCTTCCATCCTTAACCTTTCCATCTCTGTAGACAGAGACTTCACCATCTTGGTTAGTTCATCCACTTGAGGGTGAGGCGCCAATGATCCAGAAGTTGAGGGTTCTGACCTTCCTTTTCTTCTGTCTACGTCGGCCTTGTTCCTCATTCTGTCAGCTGCTAATACATTAGATTCCACTTCTATGGCCGCATCTTGCATTTGGGCTAAGGAGGTGGCTCTTCTTTCTCTCAACAACAGGAAGAAATCAGGGACAAATGCACCAGCATAGGAAATTTGGGCAGAGGCTTCTGAGGGCTTTATCTCTACAGAAATCTTGTTATACATCTTGTTAAATCTTTTGGAGAAGTTAGAGACCGACTCTCCTTCCATATTTTTCAAAGACCCGAATTCTGTCATGTAATACATGAAGTCCTTCCTATCTCCCCACTGCCTCAGGAAAGCACTATCCAGAGCCTCAATCCTAGCAATAGATCCTGGGGCCAATCCTCTAAACCACTTCCTCACTTCACCATCCAGGCTCTAGATGAAAACTCTCATCCATACATCCTCATTTTCAATATTGAGGTTGTCTGCATAACTGTAGAAAGCAGCCAGGTGCTCTTCGGCAGTTAAGTCTCCTTCCCCAGTGAACTTGGGAATGCATTTCAGGTAATCTCCAACAGGGAGAGGATTCATAGGATGGGGAATAACTAAGGGAGCGTAGCTGGTGGCGACTATGGCATCCATTCTGTTTAGAGGGGATTAGCACCAGCCATAGGGATGTTAGGTGAAGGAGAACTTGGAGGAGAAGGAGTTCGCAAAGGGGTTACTGAGGGTAAATCTCGGATTGGGGTGGGAAACAAGAGGTGATTCAAGGAACAGGTTACTGAGCTCCAGTCAGCAGGTGCTCCTCCTTGCACAGAAGTGGGGAAATATTCTGCAGTCCTAGGTCTACGCCAAGGTATAGCTTCATGGGAGAGGGGAGTGACAAAGTCTTGTCCCTCTAGTTCCGGACCAGGAGGGGAAAAATCAACAGAAACACTCCCAAAATTTAAGAAACGGGAAACGATAGAGGTAGGCCTGTCAAATAACTGAGGGGGAGAAAAGGGAGATCCAACAGAAGGATATGGTGAATTACCTGATTCGGTGATGGACGCTTCTTCTTCGGAGGCCTTTCCATTTCTGAGCGCTGCCTCTGGATTTGTTTCGGGTGTAGCTAGAGGCAGCTATGGGCGAGACCGCGTATGCCTGCCTCTGAAAGCCACAATTAACAGAGAAGGTTCTCCTTAGCGGATTTTTCACAATGGAGTCGCCAGGTGAAAAATTAGAAATCTGAAAGGCTCTGATGATCCTATGCACCTTCGGATTCAGAGGCTCAATGTCTTTCTACCTAGGGAAAAATATTCAATTCCGTCCCCGACAATGGTGCAAGAAATGTTAGCGTTAGAAGTCACTCCTGGATTTCTTACAGGAGTAGAGCCCAACACCCATCAGTCTTATGTCACGATTTGTTTATAAAGGGTGATCATATGGAGATAATGGCTCTAGGAGGTATCACTCTAAATCAGGGACTGAGTCTGGTACGTAAAGAACAGGGGAGGTCTGGAATCCTAACTTCAGCCAGTGGATTGATTTAAAGGTGAACAAGTGGAAGACTTAAGAGAAAGTGAACAAATAGCTCTGGGCATCAGGCTTGCAGCGGTTTATAGAGGAAAAACTCTGAAAAGTAGGATCCTCCTGGTTCAGGGTTTCAAGAAACTGAAAGAAGACTTGACTGGATCCTCCAATTCCAAGCCGTTCAGCGTTAAGGAAATCACAGGGACTGATTAGAGGCTCCGTAACTATTATAGTGATCCATTACAACATCATCCTATAATAGTTACAGCTCGACTGGATCCTCCAATTCCGAGCTACTCTAACATAATGTAAACAAAGACATGATAGAAACTGGCATTCATAAGGAAAGAAGTCTCCGAAGTTCATACATAACCAGAACAACAATGCTTCATTAAAAATTTACAACCCGGGAGCTCTGCTCAACCATCGATCATTACAAAATGGCAAAAAAAGCCTACATATACTTCAGCCAAAATCCGCCTGGCGACAATATCTCAGGACTTTTAATGGGGGGTCACTTCCTCAATCAAATCTGTCCTCTGGACTCCTGTCATATGCTTCTTCAATTCAGCATGGCTCGCACCAGGGGGTAGCTGAGCCTCTTTTAATGTTTGAATTGGCGTGTTCAGGCTCTCTTGGTGAGTTGAAGACTCAGTGTGACCTTTCTGCAGAGAATCAGTACAAAGGGACCCTCCTGGGTAAACTCCGGTCAGAACCTCCATACTCTGCAATAAATGGGTGACGCGATGCTTCACCTACCTTCGTTATCCTTTTCTGCTGAGCCGAAATGACTGCTTGAATTCCCTTGGGAAACACTGCTGCAAAAACCTGATCCACAGGTCCTTTCCAATCTCTTCACGACCTTCAACACTTGATCATGGTCATCCCTGACTCTGTATCGGGGATCGGGGTTTCGCGATTCCTGCTGTAAAGAGTTCTTGACCCTTTGAATTCCCGATCACCAATTCTCCGATGAGCGCGTGCATGGGTCAGCCCTTCTGGCTATACTATCATCCATATGACCACCTCTTATGTGACCCGAGACGAAACTCTATCGGGTCTTCGACACTTTTGATGCCTCGATACACAAATCCTCGAGACTCGTGATTCTCCGATTTCCGATGGCTCCTTGCGTGCTAGCCCCCTGACTATGCCCTGGTCCAAATGACCGTTACCACATGCCCGCAGTCATATAGCCTTCCATCAGAGTTTCGGGGTTTGCGAGCTCAATATTCACGCATCCTCCGGATTCGCGGTATGTCGATGCCACTTGGTGCTATCTCCTTACAAGGATTGAATCTCTGACACCTGTCCCCCACTACGGTCCTCAACTCCGTCGGGAAATCGCGTATCGGGATATTGCGATTCTCGTTGCCATGAGTGCGGGACTTTCAGTTTCTCGATCCCCAACTCTGCAGGATCTCTTGCCACGTGTCTCTGCTGACGGACGGTTCCGATATTCTCGGCACTTTGTGGGCCCGAGTTCTCGGATGCTCTCGGCACTTCGCGTCTCATGAGATAACGGAACTATTCTTTGCATGTTGGAGTCACGACGAGCGAAACGTCGAGATGGCCAGCCCTTGCGACATGCACCCATGGATCGAACGCCCTATATTTAGCCTCCAAACAGAAGGGACTTCTTTGCTGCTAAATGTTGGGTAAATTGGCAACTCCGAGATCCCAATAACCATTGATCTGTTTCATGGACGGATCTCAACGACAAATAGCAAAACTTCGCTCGCTTGCTTGATTTGCTACTTGGAAAAACAAGAATTCTTCCGAGCTGTGCTTGAACACTTTGTGTGATTAGCGGACCCGAATGATTCTCGAACCCATGACAAGAATTATTGCTAACATATCTGACATCTTTCCTTTTCTTTGTAGAATTTTCTTCATCTTGTTTTATTGCCAATCTTGTGATTTATGGGACCTAGTCTTTGTTCACCTGTTCTTCGTGTTTTCTTATCCACACTTTCTTACATCTGATATCAATTTTCTCTTTCGTGGAAGTATTAATCATGCATCTACAATCACTAGCTATGTGTCCATAGTTATGACATTTATTACATTCAATGTTACGTGGGGCCACATAGGCAATTATTGCTTGAACATTTATTTTATAATCCCTGCAATATGAAACCTTATGTCCAAAGTTAGTACAATAAAAACAATGACCATAAAATAAATTTGCATACGTGGGAGTGAATGATCTTCTTTGTGGCGTAGTCCTTCTGAATTTTTGAATTGACTGATCATGATCATGATTCAAGCTTATTTGTGGCTTGAACATGGATGGTCTTCTTGAAGATGTATCTTCAATAGTTTTCTTAGATTGTGGTTTACCATGATTCCTTCCTTTGAGTACTTCTACATAACTCTTTCTATTTTCTTCATTCTTCTTTTCTAGAAACCTAGAGGGCTTCTCTTCATTCTCAATAACTGATGTGGAGGTTTATGTCTCTTCAACATTCTTGTTTATCTTAACAATTTTACTTCTCAATGTGACAACTTCTTCTTCAAGCTTCTAAACCTCTTCTTCTTTCTTCATTATCTGATACTTCATGACTTATTTTGTTCTTTTTGCTTCTTCAAGATGAATTATTAATGTGATTATTTCTACTTCAAGTCCTTTCTCTTCTTGACCAAACTCTGCCTCAAGTTGGCTTAGATCATTAGTTCTTTCCTTAAGATGATCTGTCAATATCTTCTCTCTCATTTCTTCTTCTTCCCTATGTGCTTCTATGTTGGCTTCCAAATTCTTCTTTTGATATTCAATATTTTCTTTGATCTTTCTGGCTTCTTCTAGTTGAGTTATTAAGTTCTCGATGACCTATTGGGATTCTTAAAAAATGTGAACACTTTCCTTTTGTTTCATCAATTCTTTCTTGAGTGACTTGTTTTATTCTCTCAGTTCATCTAAAGCACTAATCAATTAAGATTCATAATTTTCTTCCTTTTCAATTAGTTTTTTTGTCTCATTTCCTTCATGGAATTCTAATTCAAGATGTCCATGTTTTTCACAATTAAAGAAAAACAACATACCTCTGGTGATTATATACTCTTCATATTCTGAATTTGTTTGACATGGTGAACATAATTCTTCTTGATTTGTATCTTCATCTTCTTTAGAATTTTCCGAATCTGCAATGGGTGAAGAATATATGTCATGTAACTTATCCCAAAGTTCCTTGGCTAGTGAAAATTTACCAACCTTTTCTCTTACCGTATTAGGTAATCCTTCCCAGATGAAATCCATTTCTATTTTGTTATTCTTCTTCAATTCCTTCTTGGCTGTAGTTTTTTCCCTTTTTGAACTATCATATCCTATGACAAATGATATCCAAATATAATGTCCCTGTGCCTGTAAAAATACTTCCTTCCTTCTGTTCCACATATCATACTTAAAACCATTCCGACCATTAAAAATTGGTACTCCATTCTCAGAGTAATCCATGATCTCCTTCCAGTGGTTAAACTATTTCCTGAAGGAACCGGATCTAATACCAATTGTTGGATTACTGAGAGGTGGGGGTGAATCAGTAATAGAGCAATTTAATCTCTTTTCACCATAAAATGCAAGTGTTATATCAATGTAGCATTATCATACAATAGTTGTAGAGTAAATAAACAGTGAACAAATGAGCAATCACACACATACAAAGTACACCAATGTTTTATGTGGAAACCCAAAGCGGGAGAAAACCACAAAATGCTTTTTCTTATATGTCTTTAAGAATTAAATTCAATGGAAGCACCAACTTTATTTGTTTTCTAGCTGCAACTGGAAGGAGGCTCACACCCCCTAGTTTCTCAGGATACAACCTGAGGGAAGCTCCAACTCCCCAATTTTCTGGCTACAACCAAAAGGAGGATACAACCACCTATGTTCTCCGACTACAATCGGAAGGTGGATACAACCACCTGTCCTTGCCCCACCCAACCACCCTAATGTATAAGTAGAATGATGGAACCACTGTCACACTATCACTATGAGATATATTGTTGTAAACATGTTCCAATCAACTTGCACCAAAAAACCTATATGAATAACATGAACCATGCATCAACCTGTACCTCAACCTGTAATCAACCTATAACATAAACAAGTGCATCAACCATGCACCTGTTGGATTACTAAGAGGGGGGGTGAATTAGTAATAGCATAATTATAATCCTTTTTCTTCAAATGTTATATCAATGTAGAATTATTATCCAATAATGAGCAGTAAGAAATAAAAAATCACATACATACACAGTACACCAGTGTTTTATGTGGAAACCCAAATCGGGAGAAAACCACGAAATGTTTTTTCTTATATGTCTTGAAGAATTACATTCATTGGAAGCACCAACTTCCTTTGTTTTCCAGCTGCAACTGGAAGGAGGCTACAACCTGAGGGAAGCTACAATTCCCCAATTCTCTGGCTACAACCAGAAGGAAGCTACAACCCCCAATGTTCTCCAACTACAATCGGAAAGTGGCTACATCCACCTGTCCTTGCCCCGTCTTTCCACCCTAAAGTAGAAGTAGAATTATGGAACCACTGTCAAACTATCACTGTGAGATATACCAATGTAAACCTGTACCACTAAATCTGAACCATGCATCAACCTGTAATCAACCTGTACCATAAACAAGTGCATCAACCATGCACCAACCTGTACCTCAACTTGTAATCAACCTGTACCATAAACAAGTGCATCAACCATGCACCAACTTGTAATCAACCTGTACCATAAAAAAGTGCATCCAACCATATACCAAGTATGTAACAATCATGTGTCAACTACTCATCAACTATGACTCATCAATATGTACCAACATCATCAACTATACACCTCATGTATGT
>ML783798.1:1215822-1229689 GCA_009831015.1 Picea engelmannii
CACTTTGAATTATAATACACTCATCACTTCACTTTATTATTTACCTTTTAAAACCTCTTAAACCACTTTGACTACTTTGACCTTTTGGGGCTTCTAGATGACATATGAGGGTCCTCCAACTTCGTAAGGCCATAAATCTCAAACTGTGAGGAGTTATGTGACGTTATACATACCACCAGAAATGGAATGACATGTAATATCCATATGGAATAGTATTATCTGAAAATATATCATAACTCATACCGTTACCTATCAAACAAACTTGGGTCCATTACCCAAACCTGGGGTCTCCAACTTCTCACGGCCATAACTCTCTAACCGTGAGGAATTATGTGATGTTCCACATACCACTAGAAATGAAATAACAAGCACTATCCATCTAGGATATTTTCCCTGACAAGTTCACTTTCTTTCATCTCATTATTCCACAATTAAGCATGGGTTCTCTTACACCACAAAGTGTCTTCCCATGAGAGCTTTCACCATAAGGGGACCACTTTGGAGTTCATCCATATTTACTTCTTATCAACCATGACAAAACAATAATGGGTCATATTTACATCAAACAATATTGGGTCCATTACCCAAACCTTTGTGCTATGGGGATTTCTTCAAGGGTTGACATCAATGACAACCAACTTTAATCAACAACACCAACCTGTACCAAACAACTTGTAATCAACCTGTACCATAAACAAGTGCATCAACCATGCACCAACCTGTAGCTCAACCTCTACCATGAAAAAGTGCATCAACCATGCACCAAACTTGTAAAAATAACCTGTCACAAAAACCTGTCCAAACAACCTATCACAACAACATGTCTCATCGATATTATCAACCAAATTAGATCTACTCACCAAGATCAATCACCAAGACAACTCTCAAATATGTGCATCAACCAAGCATAACACAACAACTCATAATCATCACCAATATGAATATGTGCTTCTAATAATATACCAATACAAGTATTCTACATCATCCATAAACCATGTGTCAACAACATTACTAACAAGTGCCTCCAACCATGTACCAAGTATGTACCAATCATGTATCAACTACTCATTAACTATGACTCATCAAGATGTACCAACATCATCAACTATACACCTCATGTATGTGCCAACTCATCAACTACTTGTCTCAGCCATGTACCCAACATGTACCTCAACCAAAATCCCTCATCAATTTCATCATCCAAATTTGACTAATAACTCTGTAATAGACCTGGTGTATAAGATCACATACCTTGTTGAATTATGGCTTATTCTAGAGACCGAACTTGTAGAGCATGCCCCACACAGAATATTTTTTGTATGGATTGAAAAATTCTACACAGAATACTACAAATTGTAATCTAACCAATGCATTTGGTCTTACTTAATTTGGATTTGTTATGAATAATTTATGACAGTTTTACCGGAAACACCTGTTTTAGACTAGTTTCAAGACTAGCCACAAACCCTATTTTCCATGACATGTAACTCCAAAAATACAACGACCCACAAGATGAAGTTTGTATCACAACTACTTGGATATGTTTCCTCAATGACCTCCCAATTTCATGGTCTGAATCATTCTAGACAAAACATTATTGTGAAAATGGTGAAATGACCTGTAAATAATATGCCTTAGAAAGCATCATCAAAAGAATTTATCCTCCCTTGAATTGCGGCCTTCTTTACTTCACTTTCCTTTGAAATTTGGCTTAGACATCCTTTGGTTACCTCAATAACTTGTAGGTATTCAATATGCTCAAGTGTGATTAAAATGAGAGAGCCTTGCCTCTTATTTATAATTTCATGTAGCTTCCTCAAGGGGTTACCTTTTAACCATCTTAACCCACTTTCCTTATTTTAGGGTTAAACCACTTTTAATTTCTCCATTAACTTTATTATTTAAATAATTGTTTTTATATTCACTTTGACTTATAGTACACTCATCACTTCACTTTATTATTTACCTTCTAAAATATCTTAAACCACTTTGACTACTTTGACCTTTTGGGGCTTCTAGATGACTCATGAGGGTTCTCCAACTTCACATGGCCATAAATCTCTAACCATGAGGAGTTATATGGAATTCCACATACCAAGGGAAATGGAATGAAATGTATTATCCATCTATAATAGTCTTGCCTACAAATATATCAAAACTCATACCACTATCCATTAAACAAACTTGGGTCCATTACCCAATCCTGGGTTCTCCAACTTCTCATGGCCATAACTCTCTAACTGTGAGGAGTTATGTGATGTTCCACATACCACCATAAATGGAATGACATGTAATATCTATATAGAATAGTATTACCTTCTATTGGCATAGGGGTAGACTCAGGGTTCAATGCTTCAACAATGCATCAACAAAACCCTAACTACCGGCCCTTTCGGCAACACCTGCAAAGAAGATGAAGTCTCACTCGAGGTAGAGGCAGGGGGGTTGTAGGAATCAGGTGTATACAACCTAGTTGGGACATGGATATTTGATTACAACACTTAACATATCATTTATCCGATACCATGCATTAAGTTATGGTTCTTAGTCACATCACAGATTAAACCCTAAGTACACTACAACGTAGTAATAATCAGATCAAATACTTCCAAGCACATAGCATTAACTCAGATGTAGCATTCATTTACCATAAATAGAGCACTAATCATCCATACATCTATCTAACATTAATCAATACCAATGCACTAAGCAGATAAATACATAAACAACATAAACAATATTGCACAAAGCACATCAACACAGGATATACGTGGTTCACCCTAGTGTGGGGCTACATCCACCAACTTCTTCTTATTATTTATTAGTCTTCAAGCTTTTGATATTCCTCTGATCATGTTCACAAAGCCATAGAGCCAATCCCTCCAAGGGACAGTAGATGTGCATTCACCTTGCCAAATCCTCTTTCCCCGAATTAGGTCAAGGCACAAAGCCTTACACAGTCTGTACACAAAGTCTCTTACAATCACTTGCACTTAGCTCTTCAAGTATTAACATACTCTAGTCATGCACTAAGACCATGACCTCAAACTTGACATCTACTTACATTGCCTAGATACTTATTTATACATTACAAAAAAGGCCTAAACATGGGTAAACCCATGGGACAACACCCCATACATGTTACATAAACCCTAACAGCCCAAAAAGCCCGTAAAAATGGGCAAGATCTCATGATCTTCGCTTCGCCTGGGTGGTTCATCTTTGACCAACCTATAGAAGTCCCAAAAATGGTCAAACACGACCAATGTTTCCTCAAAACTTGGTCCAGGGCCAACATGCCCCCAACACTCACCTGTGACTCATCCTGAGTCACTCCGATCTAGGTAATACCACTTAGAAGGCCTCAATCTTAGCTCGAGATAGCTCGACTTGCTACTTTTCTAGAGCCTCCTGCATAGTGAACTCCTAAATTACTTGCTCAGTGATAGGCCCTTCCAAGCATTGTTCCATTATTGCGACCACTTGTTCTAGCTGTGAGCCTTGTCCCTCGATCTCTTCCAAAAGCGTGCAGGCTTCGTCCTGCACTAGCTAGAGTCTCTGTGTCACCTCCATAACCTTTCTCTGGATGGCAATAACTTGTTGCTGGACTTCACACTGCTCCTATGACCTCTTCATCTTCTCAACTACAGTCAGCAGTTTCATCTGTGCTTGTACGATAGATGCCTGCTTCTCTGCTTCCTAGAGTTGTGCTTCCAATTTCCTCATCTTCGTATCTTTTTCAAGGCGCTCATAAGTCTGGGCACTTCAATCACTTAATTTCTTACATTCTGAAGCCAACTCCCTGATTCTTTCTACTGTGCTCCTGGTAGCTTCTTCCCTTTGATCCCGCACTTCCTGCAGAGTGTTCAACACTGCTTGAAGTTCTAATTCTACTACTCTTGCTTGAAGTTATTGAATGGCCTCAATGATCTTCCCCACTTGCATTTATATTGACTCTGGTTCCTCCTATACCAAGGTTGGCATAGAGTGGAGTTCTCTAGTCACTACTTCTTTAACCCCAATCTACTTTGCGAGCAGTTGGTCTGTCTCTTTCTGGATTTTCTCTTTGTCCTCTTTGAACATTGCCCTAAGTTCATCTTTCCCTTTTTGCGCAACTCGAATTTTCTCTAGGACCTCCTTTTATTTATTTAAGGTCTCTGTGGCCTGTTCCTTTTCTTCTCGGGCTCAATGAAGTCGAACCTTTGTCTCATATTCTAACCTTCACAACTAGGTGGGATCATCCCCCAATTCTACATTTATGTTGAGGATGGCGCAGTAGGCATTGATCGGCTTGAATGGATAACTTGTTGGATGTCTTTGAGCTCTTTATCTATTCTATCATACATCAAATCCTTCTTTGCCCCATGTTTCTACAATATGTCTTCTGAAGCATCTTTTGCGATCCACTGTGAGCACGTTCTTCGACTGAGGCTTGTTGGCGTGAGCCTTCTTCCTTGCTGAAGGTTTATCTGGGGAAACCTTCCTCTTCTGTGATGCTTCTGTTGTGGTGAGGGGATACTTTGGTGGTATAGCTTCACCTTTGTTCTTATTTTATCCTCCTTCCCCTCCTTTGTCTCCTCCTCCTCCTACAGGTGAGTCAGGTGCAGTTTCCTCTGATGCATTTTCCTTCTCATCACTTTCTATGACTTGGACTTCATCCTTTTTCTTCTTTTTCTTGGTGTTTCTCTGTACATCATGTTCAACCCGGGTGACTAATGGGATTCTAATGATATCAGGGTCAGAGAGTTATACATCCTCCACTGGTACAAGGAATTTTGTTGGCCATTCCTTAGTGATATATTCCATGTATTCCTCAATCAATTTATAGTAAGACTGTATCTCCTCCTTACTTTCATCCATGCACATGGTGATGTAGATGAAGTTTCGATCTTCGCTGAACTTTGCTAATGGCCTGTATCGATGGAGTGTATTCGGGGTCATCCATGGAAAGGATTCAATGGCGCACTTTAGTTGTAGGTAATAAGTATGGAAGACAACATTCGACTAACATTTCTTCGCCATATCATTCGTATACCACAAAGTAGTGAAACTTGCTGCCAACGATTCTGATGGCTCAACTTCAGGGAATGTTTCTCCTTCTGGCATCTTCCAAGCAACAATTGCAATGAGCACCAGTAACCAACTGAAGTGGAATTTGTATCCTTGGTCCTACACTTCGCGAAATTCCTTCTCCAACTCGTTGACGAGGTAAATCACCCAATTCATTTGTATTCCTTCGACACACTTCCCTATGAGGTCAACTACGAACCCTATGACTTGTGTCAGAAAGTTATTTCTGACGATATTTCCAATGATCAGCTGAAAATCTACCTTGTAGCATCACTTTCCCTTCTCTACATCACCGTAGGCTTCCTTTATTCGTTGTGCTAGGGAGAGATTTAATGTCTTCCCTTGGTATAAATGGTGAGGGTATGGTCCATGAATGCTTAGTCCAGTGATCAGGTGGATCAATGTTGAATCCATAGTGATAGGCCTTTCAAGCCACATATACCCTCCATGGTAGCACGACAGGAGGAGTTTAACGCAAGAGTTAACCTCCTGATGTCAGACAAAGTGGGGGATCTTCATTACATTCAATATCATGGAGCGCACGAGCTCCTTAATCCATGGTTGGGGAAATATCTTGGGATTCTTCATAATCATCTTCATCAGGTACCTATGCAATGCAAGCATTGCATAGTTATTTTAGTCTCCGAGGTTAAAGTTGTTGATCTTAAGAGTTGGGATCAGTCCCAATTGGGGTCCAACTCTGTGTATCCACTTCGGGAGGTATGCAGTGATGAGTGTGTACTCAAAGTCACTTGGGACACTGTCACAGTTCATCGTGCCAGTCAAAGGCAATATTTAGTCTGGCAAGACCAACAGGATCTACTTCGTGTTAGCCAAATCATCACGATGCTTGCTTCTTTTCTCATCAACACGACCATAGCATTGCCCAGTCAATGGGGATTCTTGCAATCCTCTAGTCGATGATGCCTGTATTCCTACAAACATGATTTTCTTACTCATGAGGTCGAAAATTATCTCTTCCACGAACTTCTCTGTTGTGCTACACTCGCCCGACATTCACACTTGTAATAAAATAAATCGGGTAGGTGAACAAACAAGCAAGGTAATCAAATAATTGGCAAGGTCTAGACAACACAATGTGGTATGCAATCAATTCTATATTAGCTCGGATTTCTCGGTTTACAAAAATTTGTCCTAATGCAGCATCCAACGAGTTAAATAAGTGATGTCATAACAGATTCCTTCAATGGGTATGAATACGTTCATCAATGTGCATCCATCCATTCTGGCATTGTCTCAATGGTCCAACGGTGATATCTCTATCCATAACTGCGTTTCTAGACGTTCTGGAGCATCGTTCTAATGGTTGAGACACCTCCAACAGTCATATATCTTCATCATGGCGAAGTCCCATTCTGCATGGTTCTACTATTCTGACAAGGTTCAAGTTCTACAAGCCTGCCTTTTGCGAAGTCTTTTCTGGGACTTCCCATAGTTTTTCTAATTTCTCTTTCTTCTTACTGAGATTTCTAGCCTTCTTTCTTGTAATTTGAGTCTTTGGATTCGTCTTTTAATTCTTATTATTTTCTTCCCTTAGCATAGTAACTTCGCACTATTGAGGGTCTTCCAAAGGTTTTAAAGGTAATACCTCTTCTCTTACTATTTCCAGGGTGAATGGACTTCTTTCCTATATGGACGGGTTCTTTAAACTTTCTTGTGTTCTTCTAGCTTCGATGGCTAGTTCTCTGGCCCTCTATTGCTTCGACTTATTCTCTTGTTCTTCTATTAGTCGCTTTATTTTTCTAGTCACGAAGTCCCTTAATTCTTGCTTTTTCTGTTCTATGGCTTCCTCCTCTTCTTTCCTTCGAATCTGATCTTTCTCAATCCAGGTCTTTCCTAACAAAAGTGCAAAAGGGGTGTTGTTCTCAACAAACTTAATGACTTCAAATTATTCTTCGATCGATGTTCCATGGGAAATCATAGGTACATTAGTAACTCTTCCACATAGGGTTATCATGTTTCCTTTAAACAAACCTATCTTTCCCAATGAAGGTACTATGGCAGACTTTCCCAAATTTTCCCAAGTGCTTTTTGGCATAATATTCACCTATGTGTCCTCATCCAAGACACGGTCTATGTCATAGTCTCCTATTCTTGTTTCAATGTGTTGCTTCTCTTTTAAGATCTCTGGTAAACTGATGTCTCTGCGATCATTTAGTGTTTCTTTCAGCTGTAATAACATAGTCTTTGATTCTTTCTGGTTTTCTAACATATCCTCGGTATTTTGACCTCCTTCATATTTTTCTTGTCTCATGTTCATATTTTCAACTTTAACAATCATTCTAGGGAAATCCTCAACTCTGTGACCAATAGATTTACAACAGAGACAAATAGGACATGTACCAAGGCATTCCTTAGCAATATGTCCCAGTCTTCTACAATTATAACATAGTGTCAATCCTCTCTTTCTTTTAAATGATCCCCAACCCTTCCTGTACTACGCACTGGGGTTGCATTGATGGACTTGCAATCTGCAACAATTCTTTCTAGGTTCCTGCATCCACTTGCTAGTCCAAAAATTGTTTCTATGCATAGGAATAACATATATTTCACTATCTCTATCAAATCTATTCAGATCGACTCGTTCTTCTAGTTGTTCCCTAGTTTTCAGACTAGGAAAAAATCTATTGAACATACCAAGACTCATACTTTCAAAGAAAAAATTTCCACTTATATTACCTTTACCAGAGCACAGAGCTTTAATATCTTACCTCTTTTCTTCAGATTAGGTTTCTTTCTTAACACAAAGATTCGCAAGTCAAGTAGAATACTGCGCACTACAACAATAGATCTATGCACAAAGCTTTCTCTTTTCTTCAGTTCCCAGCAATCACAGTTTCAGGTCTCGTCACGAAATCATTTGTTATCACAGGGGTAGACCCAAGGTTCAATGCTTCAACAATGCACCAACAAAACCCTAACTACTGGCCCTTTTGGCAACACCTGTGAAGTAGATGAAGTCTCACCCGAGGTAGAGATAGGGGGGGTTGTAGGAATCAGGTGTCTACAACCTAGCTGGGACATAGATATGTGATTACAACACTTAACAAAGCATTTATCCAATACCATGAATTAATTTATGGTTCTTAGTCACATCGCATATTAAACCCTAACTACACAACAACGTAGTAATAATCAGATCAAACACTTCCAAGAACATAGCATTAACTCAGATCTAGCATTCATTTACCATCAATAGAGCACTAAGCATCCATACATCTATCTAACATTCATCAATATCATTGCACTAAGAAGATAAATACATAAACAACATAAACAATATTACACAAAGCGCATCAACACAGGATATACATGGTTCACCCCAGTGGGGCTACGTCCAACAACTTCTTCTTCTTATTTATTAGTCTTCAAGCTTCTAATATTCCTCTGCTCCTGTGACCAAAGCCACAGATCCAACCCATCCAAGGGACAGGAGATCTGCATGCACCTCACCAAATCATCCTTCCCTGAATTAGGTCAGGGCACAAAGCCTTACACAGTCTGTGCACAATATCACTTACAATCACTTGCACTTAGCTCTACAATTCTTAACATACGTTAGTCATGCACTAATCCCATGACCTCAAACTTGACATATACTTACATTGACTAGATACTTATTTATACATTACAAAAATTCCCAAACATGGGTAAACCCATGGGCCAACATCCTATACCCATTACATAAACCCTAACAGCCCAAAAAGCCCGTAAAAATGGGCGAGATCCCGCGATATCTGCTTCACCTGGGCGCTTAATCTTCAACTAGCCTATCGAAGTCCCAAAAATGGTCAAACATGACCAAATTTTCCTCAAAACTTGGTCAAGGGCCAACACCTTCAAATATATTAAAATTCATACCATTATACATGAAACAACCTTGGGTTCATTACTCAAACCTTTGTGCTACTGGAATTCTCTACCAGACTTTCTCCAAGGGTTGAAATCAATATACAATATCACTCTCCAATGTTTGACATCAATGACAACCAACAATCCATACCAACTATCCATAGACCTAAGCCAATTGTCTGACAATTTTTGGCTGTCAATTTTTAAAGATTGTGTTGAAGCAGTCAAGAAGTGTCACCCTTGCTAGGTGTTCACTTGGAAACTGCACTTGCATCTAGTCATCATCGTCGGTCCCTTCACAAAGTGGCGGGTAGATTTTATGGACTGTAACCTAGCTTCGGCTGGGGGGCATCAACATATCATTGTGGTTGTGGATTTCTTCACTAAATGGGCATAGGCCATTCCTACCATTGAATGTGATGGTAAGATTGCATCATTATTTGTATTCAACCAAATTATAGCTCGGTTTGGAATCCCAAAATAGATTGTCACTAATCATGGTAGCCACTTTTAGAATGAAATGATGAAAGAGTTAGCATCAAAACTGGGGTTTTAGCACAGTCATTCTTCCCCTTACTATCCCCAGGAAAATGGACAAGTAGAGACAGTGAATAAATCTCTCAAGACCATCTTGCAAAAACCTGTCAGCCAGAATAAGTATTACTGGCATCTAATGCTTTACCATGCACTTTGGGCATATCGAACCTCGGTAAAGACTTCCACCGTTTTTTCTTTTTTTTCATTTAGTACATGGTGTGGAGTCTATTCTTTCAATTGAATGCGAAATCCCTTCCCTCAAGTTGGTAATTGAGCTCCTTCCTGACACATATGATCTTGAACGATGCCTTGTGCACCTAGATCATCTTGATGAGTAGTGTCAAGATGCCTATACAACTATACAAGTGAATAAAAGACATGTTAAGGTTCAATATGATAGGTTCTTCTATCCTCAGTGGTATGCTGAGAGTGACTTGGTTCTCTTGTATGACCAAGCCAAATAACCGTTGGGGGAAGGAAAATTCAACCCCATGTGGCACTTTCCTTATATCGTGTGATGTGTCTCAAATAAAGGAGCCTATGAATTGGAATATTATGAAAGGAATATGTTGGATGAGCCCATAAATGCACTCTTCCTTAAAATGTGTTACGCTTAAGCCCCTAAATATTGGGCGTGACATTTTGTATACTAGTGTATCTTAGTGTATATACATATTTTCATTTGTGTCATCGGCTTGTTGGAAGATTTGAATGAGATCTTCAGTTTACCTAGGATTCACAGATGGTGCTAGTTATCATATGCGGAACATGGCATCCACTTCTTGGTTCATTTACTCACTCGAGGGCCAACTGGTGTCTATAGGTGGCGTTCGTTTGGATCCATCGACGAATAATGTGGTTGCATATAGCATTGTTATAGAACTATTACGTGATGTCATTTCACATGGTGTTCAGTCTTTAAAGGTTTGCATGGACTCCCAATTAGGCGTATGTTAGTTAAATGGCAGTTACCGTGTGTGAGATCCTACCCTACTCCGACGATCCCTACGGGTATGAATTTCAGAACAATACTTTGATTTTCTTACTTATAATCACATACCTAGAAGTTCTAATCATGTATCCGATGCATATGATAATTATATTTTAGATTGGAATTTATCACATAACTAAGCAAAGAAAATGCATTCATACATGTACACATTGTAACATATATAAGTAAAGCCTAAGACCAATTTTTTTTTATATTTCATCTTTTCAAAACAAATTGGTGTCATAGTACAAAATGGGTCTCACACCCTCAAAATACATATATGGTCGATATATAATATGACCATGGTATCTACACCTATGGTGTTGGATGCTTATCATGATAGCACACTACAACATTTGCGAAATGCCAGAAGAGTCACACCCACGCATGGGGTACACCCACCACCTTCCACTACATAGCTTTTGGAAGATCCTCCACTTGAATCATAGGAATCCTATGCATCAATCGAGATAGGTTCCCCCACACATTTTGTAGCACTCTCTCTACATCTCCTCTCATGTTCTCATCCCCCCGAATCCTCCACCGATGTAGTGGGAATCCCTCTGGCCATCTTGGACCTACATCTGCATAACAAAGAAATTGTTAATACTTGATACCATAAAAAAATATTTGTGTTTTTAATTCTTTTTGAAAGACACAAAAAATTAAATATATAAATACATTTCTTACCAATATCACCGTAAGCAGAACCTGGTGGAAAAGGCATATCAAGATCCCCTTTGTAGTCGATCCCAACATAAGAATAGTCGTCAATGGATATGACCTGTCGACGCCACCAGAAAAATAACTTATCATTGTAGAAGGTTGGCACCCTACCACCTCCTAGCCACCTCATCACATCAGTCCACTGTGACATGGCTAGATCACACTGTCAATGTGGAGTAATATCTAATCTAGGGCTCAATCTTGGAACCCAATCAAAGAAAAAACTACAAAGAATGGATGAAAATATAATTTTTTTTTTCCTTGTTTGCAATCCATCAGTTGGCTCTTCATGTTAGCTAGTAGTGAGGTACACCAATCATAAACAGTGGGTCATAAAAACTCCACCGCATAGAACATGAGTGGCCTTGATGCCTGGTGCAATGAGGCTGACCCCAAAATCTATGTAAGTATAAGAATGACGATCTTTAATCTCAGGTTCCCAATTTCCCTAATTGGGAGTTGGCTCCCTATTTTATCTGTTCTTGCAACACAGTGGGTGGCAATATACTCCTCCATATTCATACCACCCCTAGCCCCTTGAGCCTTTATATTCACTACCTCGCCTTGGTGAGACAATACTGTGATAAAATATATTTTTCCACTTCAATCCTCAATGGTTTCCCATCGAGGTTGAAGGGCTGTATCTCTGGTTCCTAGTAGTTTACTAGCAACTGGAGTAACCTCACTTGATCCCTCATTCCTTTGAGAACCCAAAATTTATAAAGGAAACATCTTTTTAAATCTTGTTGGGTCATTGCATCCCTTCCCACTGCTGCATCTATCTCTTCACACTCCCTCTCCCTCCATTCAATCACCATCTTGCAAAGGAAAAGCCATTTTTTTGAGTTAAATCCTTTCAAAAATGTGTTCATGGACTTGTATGTGAGATAACATGGTAAAAATCATGTATAAGGCTTCATATATGTGGGAATTATTTTCCTTGCCCTCATATATGGGGTCGTATACATGACCCGATGAACTCTCACCCACGTACGCCCTAATTTACATATTACGCCCTCTAATACTCAAAAAATGGGTCCTAAAATTGAAATTCAAACCATTGAAATTGAAGTAGAGGGCGCAAGCACTTACTTGATTCAGACGGTTGTTGATTTCGTTGATCATAGCTCCCGCAATCGACACTTGAAGATCATGGGGAAAATGGCCTAAAATGCACTATGTGGGTGAAAAAACTCAAATGGTATGGTAAAATGGTCTATTTTTTCTATTAGTAGAAATTTTGTTTACCCACTTCATACAGTTTGTGCTAATGTTTTACCTTGTGGACTAATAGTGAAGTGGAAAGAATTGGTTTTTGGCGGTTTTATCCAGGATGTTTTGCGGTTTCCAGCGTCATACCACTCGCTCATGCCTTCGGCAGGTATATTCTTTCACCAACATATAGGATAGGTTGTCACTCCATTTTTCACTCTTGCATCATCCTATGACCATGATTCATACATCCTAGGTAGGAACCCATTTATTAGAGACACATAACCTTCCTACTGCTACTAGAAGTGTCATTACTAAGTGGTAGAGGCTTACCAAACATGGGTGCCCTAGTTAGAACCTTTATTCCATTTGGTGCTCATGCAGAAGTTATTCCATATGACCAAGAGTTCCTTCTAGTTCCAATATAAATTTGCATTCGAACCCCATATTCTTACTCACACATATTCTGACCATTACCTATGGGACTCCCCCCGAGTATTAGTTAAGATATTTTCCAACTCTCTAAAAAATTAAATGATTTCTAATTGAACTTGTCTCTTTCACACTCGTTAAATGAATTTGAAAGGACATCTATTTGGTGTAAGGTTAACCCTTTTTTGTACCAAGTAGACTACTTATGAAAAAGGAATACTCTAGTCACCATTGGCTAGAAGAGTTCTCCTCGATATTATTTTATACTTTTTCGGGCCTAGGGGACTAAATATACGAAAAAAGGAAATTCTTTGGAGTTAAGTTGTAATCACATTCCATCATCCTGCTTGCATTATTGAGCCTATTTCTGATTCCCTCTTTCTCGTTATAAGCCTCTTACCTCAACAATTTGCATCACTAGCCAAGCAAATCCTTTTTTCTATCCTTTGCAGCTTGACACCCTGTACCCTAAGAGGAAACATCCCCCCGAGTGTCCATGCCCCACATGCACTTCATTTGATTGAGCATAGGTATGTTCCATTGTTTGGAGATAGTTTCTTACTCACGACACTTGTTTCCTCTCTTGTATCATAATATTTCTTTGCATATGAAAAAACAAAAAAATACGGGTGGGAAAAAAATAGTATCTCATATCGGCAGCAGTCGTGTATCCTTTGAACATAGCACAAAATTTTGAGTCCACTATCATACAAAATTTGGGTTTATCATGACCTTAGGAAGCTAAGATCGTTACTTGTATTTTACTCCTCTGACTGGTTATTCTTCTAGTCCCTATGGAGAGTTTGTTGATACCTCCGACATCACGAAGTTTTATCATCAAGTCTATGATACCTAAGTTATCCATATGTCTCATGCTCTTATTCAAAAGATTTATATAAGCATGTGTCAGCCATTTCTCAGAACTCTTGAATTCACATGTCATGCAAGATACTAGATATATAAAATATGCAGAACATAAATGAAATTCTAGAAATGACAGAATAACAGTAAAATATCCAGCATAAT
>ML783798.1:1235095-1258081 GCA_009831015.1 Picea engelmannii
GATCCTTCTAGAAGCGGAAGCTTCTATTAGGTCTTCTTACATCCGCCTTATTCTATTTTATTGAAAGGTCTTATTAATATTGACCTTTATTACATCCGAATACATTGATCTACCTATGTGCGGGTTAGGACCTTAACATGTCGACCATACCCTCAGTGTATCTCAAAGTCACATGAAGTTATAGTCCTACCATGCACCCTGGTCCTACTTTCATTATGGGTAGGTAACCTTGAACCCAACAATTGACATCTCCTCATTGGTCACTGAATGGGGGGTTTCCCTTGTGTTCAACGAAAATAAATATATTCACACATTGGTATTTGTGCAGTGTATTGGATGTCATTATCCTTATTGGTGGTTTCCTCGCCTTTTTCGATAGTTTTTCTTATTGGATTCTATTCAGAGGGTCTCTTTCGTGCACTACTTGCATCTGGTGCATGTGAGAGACACACAGGTTTGTTGGTTCATGAACATCCTATTCATTTGAGCTCCTCCTAATCATCAAGATATTTCTTTGTACCTCATGCTAACTGATGAGATATTCCCTAATTCTCTCCTTTCAGCAGGTCTCTTTCCATCAACTTCATCTCATCTATTCTAGAAATGAGGCCTAGAGTCATATGAGTACCTATAGGCTTGCAGTCATCAATGGCAGTTTATCCTGCCATCGACAGTTGGGAATACATCAATGTCTCCTAATCGATGGATTCTTCAAGTGTTTGACCTCAACACCCTTATTCACACTTGTAGAATGTACTCAGTGACTTGATACCTACCTTCATTATCACTAGGTTGTATCACATTTGTTAACGGTATACCTTAATGACCGGTAATAAAACTAAGTCTCATTGCGTTCGATCTAAAATCCTCTATTCACATGATGTAGACTTGTACCTTCAACAGATCGTGTAGAAGACCTCCATCTTACAGTAGCATCTTTCCTACTTTTTTTTTTGTCTTTCATTAGACCAGTGCCTATATTCCTTCAGTGATCATGGGATATCATATTGTACTCCATTGTATACATATATATTCATATTGATTTTGACACTGGATTTCATTGTGCCTTGTTCGTGACTATGACAGCCTATGGCATATGTCTTCTTTGTATTTCCTATTCATGGCCATGAACAACTATTTGGTATATTTCCACATGGATCTATAGTGTAATTCAGATTGGCAACTGTTGGAGCCGCCTTTGTTTTTTGTAGTCTGTCTCAAATTTCATGTCTCAATGCTCGAAATCAAAAGGTGGTTTTCGTAGTTTCCATCTATGGTTTCAAAATCTCAGAAATCCTATCACACGAGCAATGATAATTATTGTACTCGCGAGGCGAGTTCTACTTTTTGTCAAATTTTTCTCCCTTTTGTTCTACCTCGGGATTTCACATGTTGGACACTATAGATCATGTAATTCACAAGTCCCGAGCAACGAAACAACGAAATCGCTTTAAAATTCTACCTTAGGTTAGTAGTGGGAGTAAAGTTTTCCTAAATCATGATTGAACATCCTTGGGTTTTCGGGCCTTGACATTCACTAAATCCAAAATTCTCATTATCATATCCCTGATAGCTGAAACACGAAGTCCTTATTTAGTAACCCGTGTCAAGGTTAAAAGTAAAATCTAAACCATGGTAACGTTCTGTCGGCAATTCACCACTCGAGGTTTTCTTTTTTAAAAAGTTACACTATCTAAGCCCCGACTCACGAAATCCCGATAAGGATATGAACAAAATTAATTAATCACTTAATCCGAGTTTATATTCTCTTTTAATTAAGTCGTATTATTGCGATCTCGTGGTTTCACAGCTTGGCATGCAAAATTCCCAAAAACTTACTTTCAAAGCTCCGAGTCGCGATATGGCGAATTTAAGTAATTACGAAATCAATTAATCACCCAATCACAATTGTGGTTTTGTTAACCAAAATCGATCATCACAAATTCGAGGGTTAGAGGTTCAAAGAGTTATAGAAAATTCCAGATACAACAAGTACCGAAAGATTAATTAACGTTGGTAAAACTGGATTAATTAAGCTAAATCAATATTTCTCGTGCTTTAAAGCTTGCAGGTTTTACAAGGTAGCCTTATTCCTTCCATACGCCAACTGACATTTCAAACTGTCAAAATTTATGGCATTAATTAGGAAATAGGGAAAATCGTAGCAAATAGGTCAAATCGACGAATAAAGATCGAATTTTTATGGCTAAATTTATTTCTAAATATGATTTGACAGACCTGTTCTAAAAGGTACCGAGTTTTGAATATATATAAGAGTTTTTATTCGTTATAAAAAATTCATTTCTACATTATGTAGAGCACATTTTCTCAGCGAGCTAACTTCTGTATGTATACGTACTTTTATCGCAGAAGAGCCAAAGAAGGATCTCCCGTCATGGCCCCGCGAAAAGAATCCAAAGCTAGTGTTGAGGTTTCGGGACAAGGCTAAGACAACGTTGTTGATACTTCACCTTGAAGTGTCAACTCTGTCCCGAACTGGTCTTTCATTTTCGATGTTCTGCAGGCCGAATTGGTGGATTATTCTGATGATTCCGACGACAATGAAAAAGACAACATAACCACCAAGTATAAGATCGTCATTCAATCGGGAATGCATAGAGTAGCGGCCAGGCCACGACTGCTCCCCTATTATGATATGGTATGATGGACATTAGACCATGTGGACATACCAACCAGAACCATCATGAATGAGAAAAGGGTCACCATCGAGACTTTTAGGCCTGAACATCTACAAGCCATGTATAAGTTTCCCACAGCGTCTGACTATACATATGGGGCCGAATTCTTGGACGAGGTCAAACAGAAGGAATGTGTGCAGTATGACAAAACCATGTCTAGCTTAATAAGATATTGGGTTTCGCACTCTGCGAAGTTCAGGGCAGACAGTCATGGAATATATTTAATAGCCTCCTTAGAACCACAGTACAAGTATGTAGCTATGATGACATGCAGATTATACGGGAGAGAGGAAACCTCACATTTCTTTCTTCCATGGGTGCCTCTAATATTTTGGGTCGCCGAAGGCTATTCCTTTGACAGGGAAAAAATGTTGTCCGATAGCTTGACCAGTCGGGTCACAGAGTATCGGGCGAAGAAAGAGAGCGGAAATACTTCTTCATTTTTCATGTCTGAATACATTATGGACACCGTGTGTTTTTTAACACCATTTCCCTTAATGAGATGGAGTTGGACTCCAGTAGAGGACGAGCCCATCCACGTCTATCATTCGAAATTATGGGAAAACAAAGCGACAGATTTTGTATATGAAATCTTCAACTGGGTGATGGTGCCTCTCATGGATGATTTTAAAGATGGAAATTTATTTTAAAATGTAGAAGCCTTGGCGAATCTTACTAATCCTTCATATGCCAACTATAAAATGTTTGGTGATATTTTTGTAAAAATATTCAAATTTCTAAGGATTTTCTATAGTTTGTATAAATTTTTGGCGATTTGTAAGGTAAAATAATTTTATCCTATAGAATTTGGCCGAATAATTTTTAGAATAGCGAATCTTGTTTTGGGAAAAACCATGGAAAATTAGCCCATGAGTGAAATTTATCCCCTAAAATCATCCATGGTGCCTCTGAATGTCACTATTTTCGGTCACCCACCACCCAGGATCTCGGACAACATAGTGACAAATTTGAGCAGCATAGCTGACTGGTATGTAGAAACCGAATTGTCATATCTCAGAGTTTTTGGGGCTTCTGTTCCCCTGCATGCACTACCATTATTCATTCTTGACAAGTTGGCTTGTCGCGAGGTTGCTAGACAAACAATAATCGGTGGTATAAGAAAGGAGCTTAAGGGATACTCAAAAAAGGTATGGCCACCTTTTCCTGTTCATTTAAACTCATATTATTTATTATATTTCGGGCATGCTAAAGCTGAGGCAATAGCTCTGGAAGACCTAATATTGGTCCTTATTGAATACAATAAGCATGATCCTCAAAAGGTCGTGAGTAATCATTTGGCCAGTTGCAGGCTCAAGAGATTTGAGCACGAAAATTCACCCTGGGATGACATTTTTCGGGGTGCACGATATTATGCCAAGATTTTAGCTCAGATACAAACATTGGCACCTGAGGAGAGAGACGATGTTTTGAAGTTCCAAAAACATCGACGCAGTTTTCTTCCCGTAGTGTTGCGGGGTGAGAATCCGAGTACAATGGAGGTGAAACAAAAAGATGTTGAAGGCTCCAAGGATGCGACTCCCAGTCAACAAAAACACCAGGACAAAGGAGAGAAAACTAAGAGTCCAAAATCAGAGATAAAGACCCCCGAACCACTGAAGAAGCAGAGTCCAGTTACTACTCCGGGACCATCAGTGAAACAAATCGGAGATCCTATCACTTCGGTTACTCCCTTGCAATCGACTCAGGGAAATATTGACGCGGGGTGGATCTTCAATGAAGAGTTGAGGCCTATAAGGGTGGAAGAGCTCCCTCCAAATGAGTTCTTCTTCGATAAGAAAAGAAAGGCAGTGGTAAAGAGGGAATTCTACCAGGAAGGGGAATCTACAATCAAGAAATACAAAGTTATGACTGATGGAAAGGACAAGAAAAATGAATAGTTTGCAACATAAATAGCTAGGACATTAGGTGCATATGCCATGGCGAACCAATTTTCAGTCGGGGTTTTGAAAAACTAGCTGAAATGAAAAAATCACCTCATCAAGACCCTAGAAGCTAGACTAGCCACAACAACAAAGACTACCAAAGAACAAGCAAGTGTGGGTATAGAGAAAGCAAGGTTGGCCAATAGAAATGAGATAGAGTTGCTCAAGACTAAGCTCTAATAAGAATAGTTGGTGGCTCAGGATTGTCAGATGCAAGCGAGCCAACAAAAATATTTGATCGAACAACTATAGACTAGGGTGGAAATTGCCAAAAGCAAAGTGATAAATATTGGGATGTTCCAATCCCAGGCGATGGAGATTCGGAGCAGAGTCTCTGTGGCCCAACAAAATTTTCTCACCAAGGTGGAGGTGATTCGAGACAATTGTTTGTTGGTTAATCAAGTGTTGGAGAATTTAACTACTAGAGAAAGAGAAGCTGGAGCAGCACGGGTTGCTTTCCAAGAGGCTGTGATAGCCACAAACAACAGGGATCTGGGAAGTACTCCCAGGTTCACCATTTCGGAGCAGAATAGAGGAAACATTCTATTGAAAGAATGGGAGCACAACATCTCAGAAGGCAAGATGCAAACCAAGAGAGTAACGAAATCCTTAGAGGAGGCTTTTATCTCTATAGATGGTAGTCTGCTAGGCATTGATAGCGGAGGTAATTCTGAGGCATTGGTTCAACTGAATATGCCAAAAATCTCACTTGATCTAAGTGAAAGAGAGGAAAGAGATTCAGCCGATATCTCGCAAGTGACTATAGCGGACATAGTCCAAATAGACAAGTGTATGATTAAACCAAGCACACAATTATGCGCTATTGACATCATAGACAGACAGATGGAAGATAGGCTACCACAATTAACTCGAGATTGTTACTCTTTTGAAGCCAACTGTCAAGAAGAACCGTCAAGGATGATATCTTGGCTGGTTGAAATATGTGTCACCTATATCGAGCACGCGTGAGGACAAGCCTCTGGCACCAAGTGAAGACAGAGAAGAAGAAATGGAGCGATTGCTCTCCTCCCTATCATAACTGAAAATTTTGCAACGATCAAGATTCCAGCTTATTGTAAAACTGTATAAATATACCGTAGAAAGAAAGAAAATGGGCTGGATCTTTTTGTGTCGATTGTAACAGAGTTTTTACATTTTGAGAGTTAATACAAAGCAAATCTGAAAATTCTCAATTCCATCACGACTGTGTTATGAGTTTTTTCTTGTATCTCATATTTCATTTCATTTCATATTCGTATATGATGAATGCTTTGCTATAATTTAGTACAACCTCTACTATAGCAAATAAATTTTGGTTTTCTATATTTTTTGTTGTTTTTCCTCTGTACCAACTATCATCAGGTATAAGACCAGTCGACACTTTCAGAATTCTATATATATTTTATGCTTCATCAGGTTATTTCCTTACATTTTTCCTCTTCTGTTTATACGTGAGATTCTCCCTTGATAGGTGCCTTACTCGATAGACAGCTAAATGTTTTCTCCCACCTCATACATTTTTTATTAAAATATAACTCAGTTACGGGAAAGAGCCTTTGATTTGCACCCCGTTTTTATTTCCGAAACCGTAAACTCTCTTTTATACGACTGAATTGAGACAACACCTAACTTCCCCCTTAAGTTTTCTTATTTTACTATTCCTCCATGACTGTCCCTGTACCAACACAACCCAACATCGAACTTGGATTATCAAATCAAACACACATTGCCTTAAACCTTTTCGATACTATCCTTAAAACAACCACTACCCGAGTTGAGCTTGAACGTTCATGGGCAGCGATTGAATATGATATTAACATCCAGGAACAGTTGGAAGCTAGACAATGCCAACGCAGAAATCTTCCTTAGTTTCCCTCGTCGAAGGTTGACGTTTCTCTCTTCTCTACCCTTTACCCACTTTCGGATGCCTAGACACTGTACTTCTGAGCCTTAAGTACAGACTCTGGAACAACAACAACCATCTGTATAAAGTCATTATGGATTGTAATATTATCATGAGTAACTAGCACTTCTAGTTGAGTCTCCATTACTCCATTTCTAGGAATTCTAATGTATTTCATCCATCATAGATACTCCTCTGACCTCACACATTAGGGGGCATTTGTTACAACAAATATTTCCTCACCCCATGCAACTTACTTGGATGGCCTTTTCATTTCCCTATGCAGACTCGAAGTCCCCTTTTGTACCTTCCAGAGACAAAAGGAACATTTTTCCACATATACGCACCCTTTTAGTTAGACAACAAGCGTATATGCAGGTTGCTCCATTACATCACGTGTACATCAGGTTTGGTGCTCAAAATTAAAAATTATGTCGGGTTTCCATGCCATTTCATGAGATCCATGATACTTGATCTTACATATACTGGAAATGATTTGAAACGATCATTCAGTTCCATTTGAAGGCTATAAATTGATCCCTATACAAGCCTTGAAGAAGGAGAATAATTCAACTTTGAGAGAAAATACACTCTGGAAAAATTTCACTTCATTTTGAGTCGGCATCCCTTTGTCATTTAAATTATGAACCCCTTGTTTAGCCCCCAAGCTCTTCCTTCTTTTCGATGGAGAACCTCATTTTCTCCTTTATAAGATCTTGCCTTTGGTGGAGGATTGAAGTGGTGGAAGACAAGATGAAGGGACTTAGTTTCTCGGTTTTGATATGTGTCGTTACAAAAATTTCTCACCTATATACTTCTGCTAATTATTTTAATAGAAAAACTCTTTTCTCGAACAATTGATATCTTGAAAATATTTGAATTATTATTCCATGGGCATACTTTTTCAGGTATTTTAATGGAGTATGCTAATCTTTATGCTAACACTATATATTTTCACTATATTCTTGCATATCTTGGTTGTTGAGGACAAGCTGCAAGTATAAATCTTTGAGTTGCATGCTAAAAAATGGTCTTCATCAAACGTCTGGATGAGGTAGGCTCTTGGCCTTGTCTTGTTAACATTCCATTTATATATCATATTTGGGATTAGAATTGATTTATGCCTGTCATTATGTATGTTGTGGTTTATCTCATTCCATAAAGAGATTTTCCTCGTAACATAATCCATTTCCTAATGGGCTAGGCCTTCTGTATTCTCAGCAACCCACAGTGGGTTATTGTCCCACGGTTGGAGCTAATTGTTGATCAATTTTCATTGATCAAGGGTCAAGTCTTTTGTCCATACTTCCTTTTCTTGTGTATCCCATAATTAGCCATTTTTCCATTTTTCGGGTTGCAGGAACCCCACCCAAAATCATCATAAGTCCACAATACCGCAAACCCACAAATCCCTATACTTAGTCATTTTTCTAAATTTCATTCTTTATACTTAGCCAATTTTTTAGTTCGTGGGTTTCCCATTGCAGGAGGTAAATGATGTTTCAAAAAATATGAACCCCACAAACATGCATCCCAAATTTCCGCTCCCCTCAAAATGACCTACATTCTTCCTCAACATACACAATGGGAATTTCTTGTACTTAGTGTATATTTTGATTGTATATGCAGAAGTCTCCCTACATCTCCCCTTCCATATCCCACACCCCACAATCCACAATCCTACAATTTCATTATGCACTCTCAATCACTCATTTTTCACCTCCATACTTAAACATTTTCCATTCATCTTGATGCACAATCAAATTCTCTGAGCACATTTATGATCGTACCACCACATTGATTGACACATGAGGTGAATTAAAAATGTTATTGATGTCACAATTCTCATAAATATTCCTCCTTAAATCCAAATCAAATCATGCAGTTAATAATTTTGAACTAAGAGCTACAATGTGTAATATTAAGAAAATGCGTGGATAATTTAGTAAGGGGATTAAACCTTTGTTGTAAACTTCTACTACGACATAACCACCACCTTTTCATTCTAATTAGCCTTTGCCAAATATTTCCAATAACAAAAGAGATCTCTATTTTGGTGACACTGTAAATACACTAGGATGTGAGGAGCATTCATTCCAATGGTCTGAGGAATGTAAATGGTACACAACATTCTATCCAGAAGAAAAGAGTTCAAATAAAGTTTGAATTCTGGAATAGAGTTGGTAGGTTGTATGTTGGAGGCATCATATTTTAAGGAGTTGATTCTCTAGTGCATTGGTAATTTCAACAACGAGAAGAGGATAATTCAATTTCATGGGAAGACACCTATTTCCTTGGAACCCATAGTATTAAGAAGGATTATCACGCTCCCTAAGCCTAAAGTAACGTTCAAAGGATTAAAAGTACACATCTTTTTAAAGGCCAACCATGGAGGGATGAAGACATGAGATAGTTTTCTTTTAAAGCCATCACACTACTCTGAGAATTCCACCTGGATATAGGTATGGAATACCCCTATAAAGAGTTTTCCTGGTTATTTTCCATAATTATTGGGAAAGAATCCACAAAAACTATCCTGAGATATGTACTATATGTCTTGCACCTCTCTGTCCATGAGAGCATCATGTTTGATTGGGCTCGAATTATTTTGAGCAAAGTTTTTTCCCAGTAGGAAAATTTTTGAAAAAACAAAAAATTGTTTATGAGTTCCTACTTGATTTTCGCAATTTCATACTGCCATATTTTTTAGCGCTTGCCTCGTGTAAGGAGTGTTGATTTTGGCAGAGACCTTGTTTAGTTTTGGTACCTAGAATTGTGGAAACACAAATCCCCATATCATTTTTATGTAGTACATAATGCCTTTCGATGAAGAAAATTTTTGGTCCCACCACATTGAGATTGTCTATAGAAGCTACTATCTTCTTAGCAGGAAAGGGGGTTTCAAAACCTTGGACGACTTCAGTTTCATAATACTATACGGTTTTGAGGGAAAAACTTTCTTACTTCCTTTTTATGTGTTGGATAAATTCTTTGTTGTTGAATTATGCAAACAATACAATTTCTAGGCTCATTTCTTTGACGAGAAAAGAAAAAAGAAGTTCATTCCATTGCCCTAGAAAATTGGGGAAATCAATGTCAAAAGTATTTCCCATATGGATGGAGTTGCTAGCCAGTTTGATAATTTCAAGCTAAAAGAAGTTCTTGAAATTCCAGGATTTGACCCCAGTGACATTTTTACAACACACATGTCTACAGTCGGTTACAAATCATCATTTGTTAAGACTACCCAATTTAAGGAAGGAAGTGGGGATAATAAAAAACCAATGGAAGCCATCCCCGAGAAATTTCATGGTTATATTGATACCTTGGTCATCACTAAATACAAATATATACAGAATTATTGAACCACGAGAAGTGGTAATCCTAACCCCGATTCATCCAATGGATCACAGAGGAGTTCACCCAAAAAAGTCATTCTATTTCATGAAGCTACTAGAGAAGCACTCAAGTCTTCAATTGATGAAATTCAACAAGAAAAGAGGGTCTTGAAAGAAAAACCAAAAGAATTAGAAAATTCCTTACTATTGAAACCTGTGTTCCCCGAGTCAATTGACACCATTCATCCTCGTAACACTTTAGAAGATGTGTCGGAATTAAGTTCTAGAGTAAGGAGTTCAAAATTATTGGTAGTCATTAGACAATATATTGGAGAGAATATCCAAAACAAAAATTCTTTAATCTTTGAGATATGGGAACTAGCTACTAGTTCCACTACAACTTTCTCAAGGATTACAAATTTTAAAGAATATCTCTAAAAGGACTAGGATAATGATGAAAAATTCTACAAGGAACTTTTTGGCACATTTTCTTCCAAAATATCCAATATGAATGATATGCAAAGAAGAGAGAAGAATCTCTTGTCTAAAACTTGATTAAGGTAAATTAATGTAGGATGGTTAAAAATAATTGAATGTTTAAAGGAATTACTAGAGGAATGTGATGTCATAAATACAAATAAGGGTGACTTATTTTTAAATATTTTTTATTTGACTAAGGAGTTGAGGGGCCCTCATTTGATAATGTATTCAATTCTACTATCTAAAGATTAGTTACAAGGACAACTAGATACCCTAAAAACTTCATGGGAAAACGAGTTCAATGAAATCATTAAATACTCATAACAGGAAGTAGAAAAGTGGTTGATCCTCTAAGTAAATAAGAATGAAGATGTTGAAGACACGTTGCACCAACTCATTTTTTATATCGAGGAAAATTAAAAAATAATTATTCAATGCAAGAATCAAGCATGAGAGAATAATTTCTCCCATGTAGGAGTATATCGAATTATGGTTAAAGAACACATTGATAAAGATAATTGAGCTAAATCAACAAAATGTAGTTACAAATGACATGGAACCTCCAGTTGAACACTCTACAAAAAGCACTCCAACAAGAAAATGAAAGGGGGTTCTTTCCATCATAGTAATTCAAGTAGTCATATTAGTCATTTCCCTTCTCAATTAGTAGTCATCTAACCTTTCTTGTTTCAGGATTTGTGAAAACCAAAGGCCAACCCCTAATTGTGTCTCCTTTTTGTCTTCCGGGTCTTTCTTTAAGTTCACGGTCCATGACAGCCCAATCCCAATCATCTTTGAAGGAAAAATTCCATTTACTTTTATGGACATTACAAACATTGTTATTTTTTCAAAAACATTTGTATATTTTTTAGGATCCCCAAAGAACTATTTCAATGCACTACATTAGTGCTTTCTCAAAATTTCAGTTTAAGGCATGAGATTTCAAATGTGTGTCTATCAAAATATTTTTGAGTTTTAATGGAACCAACATGTTAATTTATCTACAAATGTGGGCCATATTTCTTATCATTTCCAATGTTGTGTCTTATCTTGATCATGCTACGATGGAAATATTGTCTTTTACAATTTATCACTTTTATGGTTTACAATCTTGTATTATATTGTAAATATTCGTTTTCTAAACAATCCTAGTCCTTTCTCAGGTATTCTCTGCATGTGGATATTTATTTTATTAAAGCTTAGTCTTTCATATATTTTTCCTGTAAATTGTAATATATTAAAAGAGGAGTACTACCTCTCTAAAAATGCAGGAGGATTTATCCTTGTGGTGTTATCTTTAAGACTTTAACAACCTTTTAGATCAACACTCTCACATTATATCATTTGCTCCCCTTCCTTCTTACCTTATCAACCTTAAGAAACATATTTACATTGATACATCATATTCCCTAAACATTCCCACACCTATGTATCTACACTCCAAAACTTTCTCATGTTGATATGTTGGCTCTCCAAAAATTTCACATGTTGATATGTCAACACCCCAAAAATTTTGCACACCGATATGTTGGAACTCCAAAACTTCTGCACGCCGATATGTTGACACTCAAAAATTTCACACACTCATATTACAGCCCTCATATTTATTTGCATGTCAATACATCAACCCTCAAATTTATTTTTGGCTCCATCTTATATATCGACCCACAAACAAAAAAGAAAAATTAAGGCCCATTTCCATGAGGGACTAACAAATAAAATGAAATGACATAATTCAAATGAGACTAACGAAATGGGAAGAGGATGAAATAATTGGTGGGTATGAAAAAAAAACATAGGGCATATTACTCCAGACATTGGCAAGGGCACAACACAACGCATAGGGAAAAACATAGCTCATAGTTTTGTTTTTTCCATAACGTTTGACCCAAAACTCCATTTTTCCTAATCCTGATACTACTGGAAGGGTCTCACCATGATATATAAATTCTCTGGTATATGTTTTAGAATACTCCTCACCATTCATTCCATATTTTAAATTTTTAATACTAGCTTGTTGTCAACAACCCAAGAACCTAATAAAAAACCATTTCAATGAAAGTGTCCGTGAAATCATCATCAAAGGGACCAAAGATCAATATTAGGGAAGTGTACTTGAACTCCTTATTGAGTTGTAAATTAAATTATTTATGTTTAAATGAACCTTTTTAAAATTATTTTTAAAGTTTTATATATTGGAAACTTATGTATTTTACAGTAAATGGAATTCATATACCGATACTGAAAGAGGACCATACACAAGAATATGAAGACATAAATTATGAAAGAGTGGAAAATAGAAACATGAAAGCTATACATTGGGAAAAGGAAGACCCACCAGTACATAACAAAGACTATGCTCATGTTATCTACAACAAAGGATGAGGTACTAGCACAAGAGCAACAATCAAATAACAAGAATCAAGTTCAAATGGTATAGGATGAAGTACATATTTAAACTAATACATGAAGTCACATAATGGTCAAGTCCAAAGAAAAGAGTCAAAGGAGACCCATGGTATGCAAGACATCATATGAGGTGAACTAGGGCCAAAATCCATGATGGCCTAGACACACTAAATAACAAATTCGAAGTGTGAATGTACATGATGTAGGAAATAGTAAATTGTGAACATTTATGCTATTAGTATTTCCTCATCATTCCATAGAGGATGAAGACAAAAGTTTTCAAATGGAAGGTCAAGAGTCAGGGAGGTGAAAGGCCAATAGTTAGGGTGAATTGTAATAAACAAAATCATTGTATTCTCCTTTTTATTTTTTCTTTTGGAGCTTTCATGTACTACTACTGGAACTTTAATGAAGATAAGCATGTTTGTCCAAGCTATTTTCTAGAGAAATTTGATTCTTGTGTTGCACCGATTTTAGATTATTAATTTATTCCGCCACTTTTTTCTCAACACTAGAGTTGTGTAAGAATGTATCTCACATTGTATACCATTCTTATGTGTGGTTGTTTCATTTTTATTTATGATATTCAAGAAATATTTGTTTGAATCTGTAAGCATAGGACTATAGATGTTTGTTTAATGTTTTACTATTATGGGTTTGCATTCATTTACCCATACTATTGTCTTTTCTTTGTGTGAACTATTTCTTAAGTCATTGAGAATAACATGTGTGGTTTTGTGTTTTCTTTCTGGTTACTATTATTTTTGTCTAGATGCATGCATTTGCATCTTATATTAGTTGCATTTCATTCTTTGTCTTAGATACCATCATCTATAGACTAGGCCACAATAGATAAAACCCAAAAATAGTAATGGTTGTTGGGCCAAAATGTGGATGGGTTCCCTATTCCATACGGTGTGAGGTATAATTAGGAATTTTCATCGAGGGTAACCCCTACTATTAATGAAGGTCACATAAACATATCAACAAAATTGGCACTAGAAGGCAGTTTGAACGATAATCCTGCCCATGTAGATTCATCTCAATAAATTGTGTTAAATATCCCATGTCTCCTCTCCATATATTTTTATGGGATCACCCTTTGAATATCTCGATATCCTTAGGTGGCATCTCAATTAATATATTTGATCTCTTTTCAAACTTGAAGTTTGATGGTGAAGGGTGTGTCTTTCCATTCATGCACCTCAATCAATTCAACATTGCTAGTTAGAATATTAAAATCATCCAAGAAAATGAAATATGTCGATTATTTATTGTCACATCTGAAGGATGAATTAAGGCTTGGTATAGTACATTACCAGTGAAATCAATACATATTTGTGTTGGATTACTGAGAGGGAGGGTGAATCAATAATAGAGCAATTTAATCCTTTTTCACCATAAAATGCAAGTGTTATATCAATGTAGCATTATCATCCAATAGTTGCAGAGTAAATAAACAATGAACAAATGAGAAATCACACACATACACAGTACACCAGTGTTTTACGTGGAAACCCAAAGCAGGAGAAAACCACAGAATGATTTTTCTTATATGTCTTTAATAATTACATTCATTGGAAGCACAATCTTCTTTTGTTTTCCAACTACAATTGGAAGGAGGCTCCAACCCCCTAGTTTCTCAGGCTACAACCTGAAGGAAGCTTCGACTCCCCAATTCTATGGCTACAACCAGAAGGAGGCTACAACCCTCTATGTTCTCAGGCTACAACCGGAAGGTGGCTACAACCACATGTCCCTCCCTCTTCCAACCACCCTAACATAGAAGTAGAATTATGGAACCACTGTCACACTATCACTGTGAGATATACTGTTGTAAACCTATACCAATCAACCTGCACCAAATAACCTGTATGAATAACCTGAACCATGCATCAACTTGTACCATAAAAAAGTGCATAAACCATGCACCAACCTGTACCAAACAACATGTAGCCAACATGTACCATAAACAAGTGCATTAACCATGCACCAACTTGTACCTCAACCTGTACTGTGAACAGGTGCATCAACCATGTACCAAACCTATACCTCAACCTATACCATGAACAAGTGCATCAACCATGCACCAAACCTATACAAATAACACGTCACAACAACCTATCCAAACAACCTATCAAAACAACCTATCTCATCAATATTATAGACCAAATCAGATCTACTAACCAAGATCAATCACCAAGACAACTCTCAAAGATGTGCATCAACCAAGCATAACACAACAACTCATAATCATCACCAAGATCAATATATGCTTCTAATAATATACCAATACAAGAATGTTACATCATCCATAAACCATGTGTCAACAATAATACTAACAAGTGTCTCCAACCATGTACCAAGTATGTACCAATCATGTATCAACTACTCATCAAGATGTACCAACATCATCAACTATACACCTCATTTATGTGTCAACTCATCAACTACTTGTCTCAATCATGTACCCAACATGTACCTCAACCAAAATCCCTCATCAATTTCATCATCCAAATCTGATTTGTAACTTTGTAATAGACCTAGCGTATATGATCACATACCTGCAAACCTTCCTTAACTTTAACAACAAGAGACTAGCATTTTCATCAAACTTTTCTTTAGTCTCACATTGTTTTATGCAATTCCTCTAGGTGTCACTACTTGGAACCTCTCAGAAAATGAGTTATAAAAAAAATGGCATACCTTATTGAATTCTGGCTTATTCTAGAGAGTGAACTTGTAGAGCATGCCCCGCATGGAATATTTTTTGTATGGATATGAAAATTTTACACAGAATACTAAAGATTGTACTATAACCAACACATTTTTTCTTACTTAATTTGAATCTGTTATGAAGAAGTTATGACATTTTTACCTGAAACACTTGTTTTATACTAGTTTCAGGACTAGCCACAAACCCTATTTTCCATGGAGTGTAACTCCAAAAATACAATGAACCACAAGCTTAAATGTGTACCACATCTACTTGGATATGTTTTCTCAATGGCCTATCAATTTCATGGTTTGAATCATTCTAGAAAAAAAATTATTGCGAAAATGGTGAGATGACCTGTAAATAACATACCTTAGAAAGTATCATCAAAATAATTTGTCCTCCCTTGAATTTCGGCCTTCTTTACTTCACCTTCTCTCTGAAATTCAGATTAGATATCCTTTGGTTACCTTAGTCACCTGTAGATATTTAATATTCTCAAGTGTGATTTTAAAATGAGAGAGCCTTGCCACTTATTTATACTTTCATGTAGCTTCCTTAAGGGGTTACCTTTTAACCATCTTAACCCACTTTCCTTATTTTAGGGTTAACCAACTTCTAACAAATTTTCCAATTAGTAATTTATCCATTAAATTTATTATTTAAATAATTTATTTTTTATCCACTTTGACTTATAATACACTCATCACTTCACTTTACCTCAAGGGGTTACCTTCTAACCATCTTAAACCACTCTCCTTATTTTAGGGCTAACCCACTTCTGACCACTTGTCAACTTAGTAATTTCTCCATTAATTTTATTATTTAAATAATTGATTTTGTATTTACTTTGAATTATAGTACACTCATCACTTCACTTTATTATTTACCTTCTAAAAATCTCTTAAACCACTTTGACTACTTTGACCTTTTGGGGCTTCTAGATGACTCATGAGGGTTCTCCAAATTCGTAAGGTCGTAACTCTTAAACCGTGAGGAGTTATGTGACGTTCCACATACCACCAGAAATGGCATGACATGTACTACCCATATAGAGTAGTATTATCTTCAAATATATTAAAAATCATACCATTATACATCAAACAAACTTGGGTCCATTACCCAAACCTTTGTGCTACCAAAATTTCTCCAAGGGTTGACATCAATTTACAATATCACTCTCCAATGGTTGAAATCAATGAAAACCAAAAATCCATACCAAATGTCCATCAACCTAAGCCAATTGTCTGACAATTTGGAAATTATTAATAGAATTATTTATCACTGCTGATGTAAATTATGACTATGAAGAACTCTGTAATGAACTTGAAGAAATACATAGGCTTAGAAATGAACCTTCAGATTATTTCTTAAAAAGAGTTATGCAAATTTACTGTAGATTTCCTGAAAGTGGCAGACCATCTGACCAAGAAATTCTTGAATGTTTTTCATACTTTCTCTTTATTCCTAAAGGGGACAACCTAGAAAATGAAGAAGGTCTCTACTATGAAATATATCATTTACCACTGCTCTAATTCAGATTTATATAATGGATATTCAGTCACCTCCCACCCTGGAGAAATATTTTCAAACATAAAGACCACACATGCCTACCCTCAAACATCTCATACTATACAATATGATTTCAAAGCACAACCGGAGGGTAATATTTTAAAACATGATTTCAATTCTGTATTGAATGAATCTATATATAGAGTTGTTATATATTTGAATGATAATTTAGCATTGAGAATCATATAGACTATATCCTCCAATGAAAATCATAATCTGAGGAAATAAGAGGGAGAAGAAATGATTTATAACTGGTACTTTGTCACTACAACAGGGGAAGAAACCATAATAAAGTATGCTCAGATTGGTACCCTGGATGATGCAATGAGAAGGAACCAAGTAATGGAAGAATACATGTTGGAGAGTAATATTGATCCAGAAATCATTTTGCAAAGAGTGTAACAACAAGTAGCAACTCTCGCTTTGTCAAATCAAAGCATGGCAATTTTGACCTGAACTATGGAGGATGGAGGGATATGAAGAGGCATTTTCTAGGGGAAATCCCCAAATGTAAGAAATCCCCCCCTCCAAATGGTTCTCCATGAACATGACAAGATGTTGAAATGAAAAATAGATAATTTGGTTGAGGAGAAATGGTGAACAAAATCCCAAGCAACAATATCAGAACCCTAGAATACCTCCATGTGGTTTCAGAGATCATCCTGAAATAAATCAAAACATTCATGATCATATTCCCAGGCCCAGGGCTTCTCAAATTCAAACCCCAATGTCGTGGTAATGGACGAAAAATTATGATGAATATCCCAAGGAATATTATTAATTCCCATAAACTCATGAAGTTAACAATCAATTATCTTCTTGAATTTTGGAATCTGTGGAAATGAATAGTGACACAGTACCATTTACAAAGGGATATTGGATAGAAGAAGAATAATATTGGGATAAATATCAACATCATCAAGAAAATGTGGTCCAAACTAGGTCCCAATTAAATAAGTTCAAGGGTAAAAATCCAAATCCCCCCAAAATGGATAAAGTTAATGGATTTAAGAATAGACTGACTATTCCATTTACAAAAACACAAGGTGAAATTCCACCTTTCTTCATGATCCAAAAATCCTTAGACACCACTTATTCCTTTATATATATACATGCAACATCTAACTTGATTCAAAATAATGTCATGATTATATTGCATTGATTTGCAGAAAAATGATGATGTGTTCCTTATCCAAAAACTTATAAAATGATGATTAATTTTCATAATGATGACATGACACAACAAAAAATAAAATAACTCAAAATATATATGTAGATGACATATATTACTTCATCTTCAAAGTCCCTTTAGATAACATGATTGTTCTCCATCATCTCAAAACACCAATTACATTACAACATGAGCTTGCAAAAAGCCATTTTAATAGACTCTAATTAATTCCACTACTCAAAACAAGAAAATGAGCTCAACATTAGAATGCTTGTGAAATTCTAATAAATTTGACTACAAAGTCGACCAAATTTCAAACTGGCTCAATGTCACCCTCTTCAGCCCGTAAAACAATGCTTTAAAAACTCATTAATGGAAATTTGAATTAAGACTTTTACAAATGAGCTCAAATTACAAAACAAAATTCAAATTCATGATCCTCATAGAAAATCAAATCCAATGAGTATAAACTTGACTATATTTGGATAAAATACTTCATGTCACACATTTCTATTCAACATCAAGCTAGCTCTTTACTCTGCATGTACTTCGAGACATTCGTACCTACATTGTATAATGCTCCATCCTTGGGATCCATGTCCTCGGAATGTGTGTACATCATAATGTGTGCCCAATATATAGGGCATAGGTGGCCAAACCATACCTTGCATTCCATGTTTACGTCGGCATCATAATAAATATTTTTTATTTTGTTAGTTATAACAAGTGACATGTATGGCTTGTTGCTAGAAGATGTATAGTTAATTCATTGGCAATGGCGGGAGGTCCGGGGTTCAAAACCCATCGACTCTAATTTTTTCATATATTTTATTACATAGTTGAAACCATAAGATTTGATTTGCCCCCCCATGGGGCACATTTTTTTATCCCCAGGCCAACTTGGTCTTTTGGAAGGTGCCATGTGGCACCATTTGATTAGCCCACATGGTAGTCTACCACGTCATGTTGGCATGTCTTAACATGCCATGTTTTAATGTATTCCACATAATATTTATGGATGAAACGTTCACCCTTTCAATGGTGCCACATGAGTCGTACGACCTGCCATGTCGTTCTTATAGATAACACGTGGAAAAAATTTATTGGTCCAAATGGACCCCTGGAAAGTCCATTTTCGGGTGACACATGGCACCTCATGGGCCCTTATGACATCATCCTCTATCATGATGAATTCATCCTAATTGTACAGACATGACACATGTTCATTTGACTTTTTTACTTTTAGCCCTGGTTTGACCAAACTTTGACCACTCATAATGTTTTCCTACAAACTTTGTTTGACTTATTGTTTGCATCAATGGAAAGATGATGAAGATCTCTACAAAATGATGTCCTTTTCACAATCATTTGAGATGATCAAATTTTTATCTTATATGGACCCCCTGTGGCCTCTGTGAGCATTCAAGATCCTCCTGGACCTATATGAGAGTTCCTTAAATCCTCCTGGATCACACCTTCCCACTGAAGAGATTTTCGACCTCCAAAATTATAAATATTCAACATCTTAGTGATGATAATTGTTGGCCCTTGACCAAGTTTTGAAGATCCTTGGTCACTTTTTGACCCCTTTTTGGGACTTCAACAGGCCGTCGAAGGCGGAGCGCAAGTCGAAGTAGAGATCGCAGCCCCCTTTTAGGGATTTTTGGGTTTTGGGATTATGTAACAGGTATGGGGATGTCATCCCATGGGTTTACCCATGTCTAGGCCCTTTTGTAATGTATAAATAGATGTCTAGGCAATGTAAGAGGAGAAAATATGTCCATATGTGTGATGTTGTGCTAAGTGAAAAAGATAGTTATAAATGCTTTGTGCATGTTGTGTTGGACACTGGCAGAGCTAAGTGATAGTGGATGTAAGAAGCTTGTGTAGATTGTAAGAGGGATTTGTGTTGTAACCTAGCTCGAGGAAGGAGGATCTGGCAGAGTGTGCACAGATCTCTTGTCCTATGTGGAGTAGGATCCTGTGGCTCTGTGCATGTAGATGATTGATAGAAGGAAATAAATGGAAGAAGAGTTGGTGGACATAGCCCCAAGCTAGGGGTGAACCACGTATATCTTGTGTTATGGTTGCTTTGTGCATTATGGTTGTTTTATTGCTCATATGATTTATGCTTAGTACAATAATGTATGTTTAGATGTATCTGATATGATAGCTTAGTGCTTGGTGATGTGAATGAGTATCAGATATGGTCTATTTTGATGTGCTTAGTGCTTGAATGTGTTGGATATTGTTGAATATTGCATTTCTCTATAATTAGAGTTTATTTGCATTGTAAACAAAGGCTAGATACTAAGGAATGATAACAGCTAAATTCTTTGTTAAGGTATTGTAATCACAGATCTATGTCCCAGCTAGGTTGAAAACATCTGAGTCCTGCAACCACCCCTGCCTCTACCTCAGGTGAGACTTCATCTGCTTCGTAGGTGTTGCCAAAAGGGATGGTAGTTAGGGTCTTGTTGGTGCATTGTTGAACCGTTGAACTCTGGGTCTACCCCTGTGCCAACAAATGGTTCTGTTGTCGGGAACTGAAACTGTGATTGTTGGGAACTAAGGAAAAGAGGAAGCTCTGTGCGTAGATCTATTTTCCTAGTATGCAGTACTCTACCTGACTTGCGAAGATCTGTACTAAGAAAGGAGGAAGATATGAAGAAAAGAGGCAAGATATGAAAGCTTTGTGCTCTGATAAAGGTAAGAACATTGAAATGTTTTTATTGAAGAGATAAGATCTAAAATATTTGTGCTCTATTAAAGGTATGATAAGTGGAAATTTTTGTTTCGAAAGTATGGATCTAGGTATGTTTGATAAATTTTGTCCTAGTTTGAAAAATAGGGCACAGTTAGAAGAAATAAGATTTGATATGAGTAGATCTGATAGAAATTGTGAAAGATATGTTATTCTTATGCATAGAAAGAATTTTTGGACTAACAAATGGATGTAGGATCCTAGGAAGAATTTTCTGCAGGTTAGCGACCATGATCCTAGTGACTAGCACAAGAAAGGTTGGGGATCATTTAAGAGAAGGAGAGGATTAACTCTTTGTTACAGTTGCAGAAGACTGGGACATCTTGCTAAGGAATGCCTTGCTAGAAAACCTAGTTGTCCTTTTTGTAAAGCTATGGACCATGAAGTTCTGGATTTCCCTAGAATGATTGCTAAGGTTGAAAGAATGAATATGAGACAAGAAAACCCTAAGGAAGACCAAGAAACTGAGACCATGGAAAAACCCCAGAAAAAATCAAAGATTGTATTCTACAAATGAAAGAAACCCTGAATGACCACAGAGATATCAACTTATCAGAGATCTTCAAAGAAAAAGAGTGCATAGAAACAAGAATAAGAGACTTCGACATAGACTGTGTTCTAGATGAGGAACAAGTGAATATCATGACAGAAAGAACCTGAGAAATTTTTGGAAAGCCGTCTATGATTCCTTCATTGGGAGGAATAGGATTATTTAGAGGAAAGATGATAACCCTATGTGGAAGAATTACCTAGACATCTATGACTGCTCAAGGAACTTTGACAGAGGAAGAATTTGAGGTTGTTAAATTTATTGAGAACAACATCCCATTTTCTATGTTACTACGAAAAACCTGGATTGAGAAAGATCAGACCCGAAGAAAAGAAGAGGAATCTCTAGAACAAAAAAAACAATACCTAAGAGACTTCATGGCTAATAGAATAGAACACTTACAGAAAGAACAAGAAAACTAGTCGAATCTAATGAGGACCAGATATCTGGATGTCAAAGTTGAAAGAACACAAGAAGACTTGAAACATTTACTGTACAGGAGAGTAGAGAACCTACCCCAGACAGAGAAGAAGTATTTCCCTTGAACCTTAGGAAATACCACCAACATCACAAAGTTATTATGCCAAGAGGAGATGAGAATTAGAATGGAAATAGGAATACCAAGACACAGATCAGAGAGAATAAAGTTAGAAAGCTCAGCAAGAAGAAAGTAAAGTTAGAAAAGTTACAGGAAGTTCCAGAGAAGACTTCACAGAAGGAAGGTCTCCAGAATTCAAACTTCGTCGGAATATCAAAGGAACTTAGATTGGAACTTTGCCATGGTGGAGAAATATAACCGTTAGAGGCATTATGACTGTTATATTTTCAATCCCAAATATTTAAAACAACATTTATGATCAGAAAGATCGCCATCAGACCATTGGGACTGCGTCGTAACGAACATAACTGCATTGTTGAAGGCTTCTTGTTCGTTGGAGGGATCTGTTACATCATTGTCTAGTTATTCTGTCAACTGTCACTACTTGGAACCTCAATGTTATTCAATTTTTTTTATGCAATTCCTTCAGGTGTCACTACTTGGAACCTCTTAGAAAAGGAGTTAAGGAAAAAATGGCACACCTTGTTGAATTATGGATTATTCTAGAGAGCGATCTTGTAGAGAGTTCCCTGCATGCAATATTTCTTGAATTGATTTGAAACTATTACAAAGAATACTACAGATTTTACTATAACCAACACATTTTTTCTTACTGAATTTGGATCTATTACGAAGAAGTTATGACATTTTAACCCGAAACACCTGTTTTTGACTAGTTTCAGGACTAGACACAAACCCTATTTTCCACGGCATGTAACTCCAAAAATACAATGAACCACAAGATGAAAATTTTACCACAGATACTTGGATATGTTTCCTCAATGGAATATCAATTTCACAGTTATAATAATTCTATAAACAAATTTATTGCGAAAATGGTGA
>ML783798.1:1263266-1274369 GCA_009831015.1 Picea engelmannii
GCGCGGGGCATGCTGTACAAGTTGGGTCTTCTAAACAGACTAGAATTGAATAAAGTCTACCATTCTTTCTATAACCTCTTTTTGGGGAGGATTCAAGGAGTGAAAATTAGAGGAGTTTCAGAGAATACATTGAGTAACATTATATAGGATCAGAGTACTCCAAGAATTGAATAATTGTAGAAATTGAAGAAGTCTCAGAAAGCATTATCAGGTTCTATGTGATGATTTTTTGATGGTGATGATTTAATGTAAAGTTTTATTATCTTGGGTGGAAGGAAGGGGAAAGGATAGAGAGTTAAAATATCTCTTGATATTGGAGGATTTTATCTTCCTCTTGGAGGTTTATCTCTCCCTTTACATTTGGAAGATGTAGCTACCTTTGGAAGTCATTACTTCCCTTGAACAAAAACTATTGATTATTTCTCATATATTGTGCATGGTGTATTGTGGTGTATTGGTGTAACTCTTATACTATTGTTCATTGCTCATTGGATATAATTGAATGGTTTAAGTATAAGTTGAAAAAGGTTTTTAAATTGTACTTGATACTGATTCACCCCCCTCTCAGTATCAACAGAAATAACTCCAAGTCTCTGGCGAATATATTCAAAGGATTCCTGTGGAAGTGGTTTTGTGAAGATGTCTGCCACTTTTTCTTTTGTGCCCACATACTCAACTATGATGTTCTTTTCTAGAACCTGCTCCCGTAGAAAGTGATACTTTATTGGAATGCGTTTTGTCTTGGAGTGCATCACCGGGTTCTTCAAGATATTGATGGCGCTTGTATTATCACAATAGATTGGAATGAGATCATCATACTCAACCTGTATATCTATCAGAGTTTGTTTCATCCAAAGAACCTGTGTACAACATGATGTTGCTGCAATATACTCTGCCTCGGCTATAGATAAATATACTGATGATTATTTCTTGCCTAGCCATGATATTAAAAAATCACCCAAGTAGAACGCTGCTCCACTAGTGCTTCATCGGTCATCAACACAACCTGACCAATCTGCATCTGTGTAGTCAATAAGTGATAGATCCTTTCCTTTTGGATACCATATTCCAAACTCTTATGTTCCTTTGATATATCTGAAAATCCTCTTCACTGCTAACACATGTGACTCCTTTGGTGCTTCTTGAAATCGTGCCACCTTTCTAGCTGCCTGCATTACATATGGTCTGTATTTTTTCACATATAGTAGGCTACCAATCATTGACCTGTATTGCCTCTAATCTGTAGACTTAGAATCATCATCATTTCTCCACTTGTAACTGGTTTGCATGGGAGTGATAACTAGTTTGCAATCTTCCATTCCGAACCTCTTTATTATTTCTCTGATATACTTGGTTTGATAAATAAATATTCCTTGGTTTGTTTGACGTATATGAAGTCCCAAAAAGAAGGATAGTTCTCCAAGTAATGACATTTCAAATTCATTCTGCATATCTTTTGCAAATTTCTGGCTTAACCTGTCATCATCACTACCAAAAATAATATCATCAACATAAACTTCAATTAATAAAATATTACCTTCACTTACCTTGATGTAGAGGTTGTTGTCTACACTTCCTTTTCTGAACCCTACCTGCTGCAGATACTTATCCAATCTAGAGTACCATGCTCCAAGAGCCTGTTTTAGACCATACAAGGCCTTCTTTAATTTACACACATAATCTGCATTCTTTGACAACTGAAATCCTTCTGGTTGTTCAATGTAGACTTCTTCTTCAAGTTCCCCATTCAGAAAAGTTGATTTTACAGCGATCTGATATACTTTAACATTTTTGGAGCAGGCATAGGCTAAAAGCAACCGGATTGCTTCCATTCTGGAAACAGGAGCAATTGTTCTTCAAAGTCAATTCATTCAATTAGTGCATATCCTTTACATACCAATCTATCTTTGTTCCTTGTAACTTGTTCATCTTCATTTAATTTATTCCTGAAAACCCATTTTGTGTCGATCAAATTCTTATTCTTTGGTCTTGGAACCAATTCCCAAGTGTCATTTTTCTCTATTTGATCCAATTCTTCATACATGGCCTTATTCCAAAATTCATCCTTGTTGGCTTCTTCAAAACAGTTTGGTTCAATTGTAGATAAGAGTGCTAGGTGTGTTTGTTCTGGTGAACGGATTTTTTCTTCTAGTCTCAATTCCTTCATCTTTGTTTCCAATAATCCGATCTGAAGGATGATTCTTCTGTACTCATTTTCTAGGTGTCTTTGGAGATACTTGTTGAACTTGCTCTTCTGTTTCTGTCAGATTATATTCATCTTCCTCTTCTACTTCATCTTCTTCTTCTTCTTCTTCAAAAAGTTGTTCCATTGATTTGTTTTCTTCTTCCTTTGATTATGGTCTGCATGTTTCATCAATTGTTACGTTGATGCTTTCCACAACTTTGTTCAATCTTAGATTTTAACACTTGTATTCTTTCCTTGTACTTGAGTGACCAACAAGTACTCCTTTTTCCACACCAGAGTGAAAATTTCCCATTCTTCCATATTCTCTTTTGATGTATCATTTGCTTCCAAAAAATCTGAAGTGCTTCACATTTGTTGGTATTCATTTCCATAGCTCGTAGGGAGTTTTATCAGTGTTGTTTATGAGCATTACTCAGTTTTGAATGTGAACTGTTGTATGCACTGCATGTGTCCAAAATATATCTTTCAATTTGGAATCCACTAGCATTGTTCGAGCCATTTCCTGTATTGTCTTGTTCTTTCTTTCAACAACTCCATTCTGTTGAGGTGTCCTAGCAACAGAGAATTGCCTTTTTATTCCATGACTGCTGCAGTAGTCCATAAATTCCTTTGAAGTGAACTCTTCTCCACTATCAGATCTCAAGCATTTTATTCTTAAATCCATCTCATTTTCAACCATTTCCTTGTATATCTTGAAGTTTTCAAAAGCTTTTGACTTGTTCTTGAGAAAGCAAACTGCAGTCATTCTTGTATAATCATCAACTAATAACATAAAGTATCTCTCACCTTTTAAGCCCTTTGTTGTAGTTGGTCCAACTACATTAGTATGCACAATTTCCAGTAGTCTTGTTGTTGAATATTCCTTTGATTTGAACCTAGTCTTTGTTTTCTTTCCTTGTTGACAATGCTTGCATAAAGTGTTGGTTGGTTTCGTGATCTAGGGAATTTCTCTGACTGCTTCTCTTTTGCTGACTTTGACAAGGTTATCAAAATGCATGTGACCCATTCTTCTATGCCATAGCCAACTTTCATCTTCCTTTCCTAGACAACACTTTTCATTTCCAATTTCACTTAACACATATATGTTGTTTGAAGTTCTTGCAACTGTATTGACCAATTTCCCTAAACCTTCTCTTCTTATCTCACACTTTTGTGAATCGAAAGTAACTTTATGACCTTGGTCACACATTTAACTCACACTTAGAATATTATGTTTAATATCTTCTACCAGTAGAACATTTTGTGCCTTTTTATTGTTGTTCCCAATTTGGATTGTGCCTTCTCCAATGATTTTGGTTGAATTATCATTTCTGAAGGAGACTAATACATGTCTTTCCTTTCACAATGTAAGAAATTTGTCTCTATCACCTGTCATGTGTTTTGAACACCCACTGTCAACATACCAACCGTGTTTATTCTTCTTAGCTTGTAGAGCGACTATGCATTCTTCATTGCTATATTGATCTTGCTTTCTTATCCATGTCATTTTCTAAGGTTCTTGTCTATGACTGTTGTTATTCTATTGAGGTTCTTTAGGAGGGACTGTCATTCTGCAATTTTTGGCCACGTGTCTAAAATTGTTACATTTGTAACATTCCACTTTAGTGCTCAAAGATTCAAACCTGTTATAACTTCTTCTTTGTGTTTCATTGGGTGTTCTTGAGTAACCCCTTTGTGTATGACTCTCAAATTTGTTATTTTTCCTGTTGTTATCTCTACAATTCACAAGTTTATGTCCAAAATTATTACATGCATAACATAAACCAAAAAATATAGTTTGATACCTGGGAGTTGAAGATATTCTGAAAGAAGGTGCTCTTATGAATCCTTCTTCTTCTTGAGGCCTATCTATCTATTGTTGATTCTGAAATCTGAATCTTCTCGGTGGAGGAGTCTCCTTGTAATCTTCCTTGTACATCTTCCTATCCCCTTTGATTGTTTCTGCATAGATTTTTGGATTTGTTTCTTTCTCTGTTGTTTTGGAGCTTGATCCCTTTTCTGTCTGATTGTATCCAAGTCCAAACTTGTCAAGATGAGATTTTTGACTACTAATAATGACATCCATAACTTTTGAGCTATTCTAAATATTTTTCTTTTAAATATCCTTTCTTAGTGTGACAATCTTTGCTTCCAGGTTTCTAATGATATTGTCCTTTTATTCTAGTTGTTCTTTGAGTCCTTCTTCAATTCTTTTATCTTCTTCTATTTGAACATTCAATCTTGTGATCATTTGTTCTAGTTCACGAGTGGCATTTTTCTTGTCTAGTTCTGCTTGTAGTTTCTTGGTTTTCTTCTTTTCTCTTCTGATAACTTCTATGGCACACATTATTTCTTCTCGATAGTCAACTTCTGCCTCTTCAATTTCATCTTCGACTTCTTCATATCCTTCTTCGGCTTCTTCATATTCTTCTTTGGAGTCTTCTTTGTCATAATATTTTACTACCATGAATATAACTCTTCCTGTCTCACTGTCATTGATTTCATTTTCATCTGATGATGAGATGTCTTCTTTGATACATAAGATTTTATTGAAATCTTTCTTTGTAGCTCTTTTTCCTTTATATGTGTGTTTGCCTTTTGAGTAACCTTCATCATTTATCTTTTTATTATGAGGACATTTGATAGAAAAATGACCAATACCATCACAATTAAAACAAATTAAAGGAAGCTTACCTCTATACTTATCATTGGTTCCCTTGTTCAGTCTTTTGATGAAGTTGGCCACTTCTTCATCATCTTCCAAGACGTCGTTATTGTTGCTATATTCTTCTTGTTCATTTTTCTTTTGCTTTGATCTTTTGGATTCTTTGAAGGCTACTTCTTTTACATCTGGATTTTCTTGTTCAATTCTCATTTCATATGCTATGAATATTCCATGCAGTTCGTCCATGCTTATTGAGTTCAGATCCGATATTTCTTCTAGTGCTGATATATTAGGGTTGAATCTCATAGGAAGAGATCTTAGTACCTTTTGAACAATTACAGATTCTTTGATTTCTTCTCCCAATCCTATGATTGCATTCACTTTTTCGTCAACTCTTAAGAAGTAGGCTGCAATATTCTCATCTTCCTTCATTTTTAGTTGTTTGAACTGACCTCTGTAAGTTTTAAGTTTTGTTTCTTTGAATTTTGTATCTCCTTCATAAATATTTCGAAGCTTGTCCAAAATCTCTTTGGAGGATTTACAATGTGCAACTTTGGTGAATATTGTTTCACTAAGACCATTCAAAAGTGAATTTGTAGCTTTGGAATTTCATTTTTATATGAGTTGGTATTCTGAAAGCATACTTTTGTCCATAAAAGTGGTATTCCATTTTTATAATATGAGTTGGTACTCTCCATGATCTACCTTTCAGTGGCTAAACTGATTTCTGAAGGAACTTGCTCTGATACCAACTGTTGGATTACTGAGAGGGGGGGTGAATCAGTAATAGCATAATTATAATCCTTTTTCTCCAAATAATCCAAGTGTTATATCAATGTAGAATTATTATCCAATAATGAGCAATAAGAAATGAACAATCAAAGACATACACAGTACACCAGTGTTTTACGTGGAAACCCAAATCGAGAGAAAACCACAGAATGCTTTATCTTATATGTCTTGAAGAACTACATTCATTGGAAGTACCAAATTCCTTTGTTTTCCAGCTGCAACTGGAAGGAGACTCCAACCCCCTAGTTTCTCATGCTACAACCTGAGGGAAGCTTCAAATCCCCAATTCTTTGGCTACAACCCCCTACATTCTCTGGATACAACCAGAAGGTGGCTACAACCACCTGTCCTTGCCTCGTCCAACCGCCCTGAACTAGAAGTAGAATGATGGAACCACTGTCACACTATCGATGTGAGATATACCACTATAAACATGTATCAATAAACCTGAACCATGCATCAAAATGTACCTCAACCTGTAATCAACCTGTACCATAAACAAGTGGATCAACCATGCACCAACCTGTACCAAACAATCTGTAATCAACCTGTACCATAAAAAAGTGCAACCAACCATGTACCAAGTATGTACCAATCATGTGTCAAGTACTCATCAAATATTATTCATCAATATGTACCAACATCATCAACTATACACCTCATGTATGTGCCAACTCATCAACTACTTGTCTCAACTATGTACCCAACTTGTACCTCAACCAAAATCCATCATAAATTTCATCATCCAAACATGATTTGTAACTTTGTAATAGACCTGGTGTATATGATCACATACCTTCAAACCTTCCTTAACTTTAACAACAAGAGACTATCATTTTCATCAAACATTTCTTTAGTCTCACAAGACTAGTTTTGGATTAGTCAACAACTCAAACTTGAAATAATCATAAATTTGTACCTGTAATGAATAAAGATCTGAAACTGATACACAATGTTATTCAGTGTGTTTTATACAATTCATCTAGGTTTCACTACTTGGAACCTCTCAGAAAAGGAGTTATGGAAAAAATGGCACACCTTGTTGAATTATGGCTTATTCTAGAGAGCGACCTTGTAGAGCGTGCCCCGCACGGAATATTTATTGAATTCATCTAAAACTATTACAGAGAATAATAAAGAATTTACTCTAACCAAAACATTTTTTCATACTGAATTTGGATCTATTATGAAGAATTTATGACGCTTTTACCCAAAACACCTGTTTTTTAATAGTTTCAGGACTAGCCACAAACCCTATTTTCCACGAAGTGTAACTCCAAAAATACAACGAACCACAAGATGAATTTTTTACCACAGATACTTGGATATGTTTGATCAATGGAATAGAAATTTCACAGTTTGAATGATTCTAGAAACAAATATATTGTGAAAATGGTGAGGTGACCTGAAACAAACATACCTTAGAAAGCATCATCAAAAGAATGTATCCTTCCTTGAATTTTGATCTTCTTTTCTTCACTTTCCTCAGAAATTCAGCTTAGATATCCTTTGGTTACCTCAAACAACTATAGGTATTCACTATTCTCAAGTGTGTCTTAAATGCGAAAGCCTTGCCTCTTATTTATACTCTCCAAGTAGCTTCCTTAAAAACATCTTCTAGGTCACTTTGCCCACTTTCCTTATTTTAGGGTTAACCCACTTTTAATTTATCCATTAAATTTATTATTGAATTAATTTATTTTGCATTCACTTTGAATTATAGTACACTCATCACTTCACTTTATTATTTACCTTTTAAAATCTCTTAAACCACTTTGACTATTTTGACCTTTTGGGGCTTCTAGATGACATATGAGGGTCCTCCAACTTCGTAAGGCCATAACTCTCAAACCGTGAGGAGTTATGTGACGTTCCACATACCACCAGAAATGGAATTACATGTACTATCCGTATATAATAGTATTACCTGGAAATATATCAAAAATCATATCGTTATCCATCAAACAAACTTGGGTCCATTACCCAAACCTAGGTTCTCCAACTTCTCATGGCCATAACTCTCTAACCGTGAGGAGTTATGTGACGTTACACATACCACTGGAAATGGAATGAAAAGAACTATCCATCAAGGATAGTTTCAATAAAAATTTTACTAGTGTTCATCTCATTATTCCACAAATAAGCATGGGTTCTCTAACCATACTTCTAGGATAACTCAATCCGCAAAGCATCTTCCTGTGAGGGCTTTCACCATAAGGGAACCACTTTGGAGTTCATCCATTTCTACTTATTATCAACCATGACAAGACAATAATGAGTCATATTTACATCAAACAATCTTGGGTCCATTACCCAACCTTTGTGCTACGGGGCTTTCTTCAAGGGTTGACATCAATGACAACCAACCTTAATCAACACGTCACGCACAAGAAAAAAAAGAATAGGCCATAGTGGCCCTTAAGAAAGAACATGAGGAAGTGATAGAGCAATGTCGATTTTTGCAACAGGAAAAGGATGACCTACAAGCAAATTTCGAAGAGGAGAGAGCGCAGATCCAACAAGAGAAGGAACAACTGCTCGTGGAGCAGGTTGGAGTAAAAGAAGCAGTCAACAGAGCACTTCTCTCTGTGAGGAGCTTAGAGATAAAGGAGGAAGACCTAGTGGACCACCAAGTAGCGAATCTTACTGAAGCCATCCAACAACTTCAATAGAGAATAGCAGATCTAGAGCTACAAACAGTACCAAGTACTCCGCGAGATGTGCGAGACCAAAGAGAAGCCACTTCCCGGAGCACAATTGAGAGGATGAGAGGATTATATTTGCAATGTAAACAAATTAGCAGTAGAAGTGCATAGACTTATGAGTGACTTATTGAGGACCCTGAATTAAATACATTGGAGTCACAACTCCAGGAGGAAAATCAGCAAGCAGCGATAGTACAAGCGCAGTTGAAACTCTTGTCAGCAGTTGAGAGGATGAAGCTTGCCAACCAGTCCAGGATGAAGCTTGCCAATTGTTTGAGTAAATTGAAGGTCGAGGAGAAGAGATAGAACAAGTAGTCACTACATTCAAACAATTCTTGGAAGAACCTGTGAACGAGGCATTTATTCAGGAATTTGCCAAGTAGGAGGCCCTGGCGAAGCAGTAGGTCGAAGTAGCTTGAGCTAGGCTTGAGGCTTTTGAGGTGGAGCTACCCATATCAGAGTGACTCGGGATGAGTCATAAGTGAGTGTTGGGGGCCTATTGGACCTTGACCAAGTTTTGAATATCCTTGGTAACCTTTTGACCCCTTTTTGGACTTTGACAGGTTGTCGAAGGTGGAGCACAATTTGAAGCGAAGATCACGGGATCTTGGCCCCCTTTTAGGGATTTTTAGGTTCTCGACTTATGTAACAGGTATGGGGATGTCGGCCCATGAGTTTACCCATGTCTAGGCCCTTTTGTAATGTATAAATAGATGTCTAGGCAATGTAAGAGGAGACAATATGTGCATATGTGTGATGTTGTGCTATGTGAAAGTGATAATTATAGCATACTGTGTTGGACACTGGAAGAGCTAAGTGCTAGTGGATGTAATAATATTGTGTAGATTGTAAGAGGGCTTTGTGTTGTAACCTAGCTTGAGGAAGGAGGACCTAGCAGAGTGCACACAGTTCTCCTGTCCTATGCAGAGTAGGATCTTGTGGCTCTGTGAATGTAGATGATTGACAGAAGGCAATAAAGAGAAGAAGAGTTGGTGGATGTAGCCCCAGGCTAGGGGTGAACCACGTATATCATGTGTTATGGTTTCTTTGTGCATTATGGTTGTTTTATTACTCATATGATTTATGCTTAGTACAATAATGTATGTTTAGATGTATCTAATACGATGGCTTAGTGCTTGGTGATGTGAATGAGTACCATATCTGGTCTATTTTGATGTGCTTAGTGCTTGAATGTGTTGGATCTTTTTGAATATTGTGATGCTCTATAATTAGGGTTTATTTGCACTGTAAACAAAGGATAGATACTAAGGAATGATAACTGCTAAATGCTCTGTTAAGGTATTATAATCATAGATCTGTGTCCCAACTAGGTTGCAGACATCTGAGTCCTACAACCACCCCTACCTCTACCTCGGGTGAGACTTCATCTGCTTCACAGGTGTTGTCGAAAGGGCCGGTAGTTAGGGTTTTTTTGGTGCGTTGTTGAAGCATTGAACCCTGGGTCTGCCCCTATGCCAACAATAATTCAATCTTCCATCTTGTTGAAACTTATAGAATTTATTCTTCATCTTGGGTCTTCAATCTTGGGTATTAGATTAGTGTACTTATTTCTACTTTTCAAGAACATGGATTTGAATCCATCCTCTCGCACTGTCTCTAATAGCTCTAGTTTTGGCTCATAGATTCTATGAAAACAAAATTATTGTTCACTGAATCTCTGTAATACGTGTATTGTGTAGTCAACATCCATTCTCATCTCCTATTACTGAAGATAGTTTATCTTGGCCAATATGAAACCAATTCGAATGTTGATCTATGACTTTCCCTTTTGGAATCGTTGTTCATGTATTGTTGATGTATCTGTAAGAGTCTCAGAATGAATTCCCTGTCCATTATTCTCCTGCCATGAAAAACAAATCAATCTATATTGTTATCATATGTACTTGTCTTTCTTTTGTTCAAGGTATAAATCTATACAAACATGACATAGTATTTTAAAAGATACTTATAGCATGCATATTTATGTGCCTCTTATTTATGAAGAGGATTATTTCTCCTTTACCATCTCTAGAAAGTTTTTCATTACGTCGATGCCCTTTCCACTTCTGATCTACATGTTCCAACTACATGCGTCCTTCTATTCCTTCGCCTTCATTTCTTCGGAATCAAGAATGTTAACCTAGAAAATTTGATCCATGTGTATCCCTTTAGGTGTTTACAAGACAATACAATTGCTCATAATGTTTTCTAAAGGCTTAGAAATATTTATAACGAGTTTCCTCTCACTCTGAAACAAAGTGGCTATATAGAAATCCTTTTTGCAATATTCCTCTCACATAGAATGAAGTGTTTGTATAGAAATAACTTTAACGATATTCCTCTCACTTCTAACAGTATGTAAGGTGGATATCTAGAAATCTCTTTTAACTAGATTCCTCTCACTCTCAACATAATATAAGGTGGCAATATATAAACTCTGTTACAAAATTCCTCTCACTCTTTACAACATATAAGGTGGCGATATAGAAATTTTATAGAGTCCCTCTCACTCTTATAATTTACAATGAGTGGCTAATAAGCCTTTTAAATAGGATTTAGGAGATATATACATATGCATATTACATTTTCAAATATACATTTCTACAATGAAATATTTAGATGGTTTACTTATGGACTCATTCTTCCCATTGTACTGGGAGGAGTCTCGCAGCTTCTGACCTCTGGCAGTTGTTGGTCACTATAATTGCTTAATTAATTTCAAACAACCAAGTGAAACATAAATTATCAACCCAGGG
>ML783798.1:1293055-1317521 GCA_009831015.1 Picea engelmannii
CAAACTTTTCTTTAGTCTCACATGCCTAGTTTTGGATTAGTCAACAACCCTAACTTGAAGTAATCATAACTTTGTACATGTAATGTATAAATATCTGAAACTGATACACAATGTTCTTCAGTGTGTTTTATTCAATTCCTCCATGTTTCACTACTTTGAACCTCTCAGAAAAGGATTTATAGCAAAAATGGCATACCTTTCTGAATTCTGGCTTATTCTAGAGAGCGACCTTGTAGAGCGTGCCCCGCATGAAATTTTTGTTGAATTGATTTGAAACTATTAAAAATAATACTAAATCCTATACCCTAACCAAAAAATTTGGTTTCACTTAATTTGGATCTGTTATAAATAAATTATGACGTTTTTACCCGAAACACTTTTTTTTTACTAGTTTCAGGACAAGCCACAAACCCTATTTTCCATGGAGTGTAACTCCAAAAATACAATGACCCACAAGCTGATTTTTTTACCATAGATACTTGGATATGTTTTATCAATGGAATATCAATTTCACATTCTGAATCATTATAGAATTTTTTTTTTTAGTGAAAATGGTGAAATGACCTATAAATAACATACCTTAGGAAGCACCATCAAAAGAATTTATCCTTCCTTGCATTTCGGCCTTCTTTTCTTCACCTTCCCTCAGAATTTTGGCTTATATATCCTTGGTTACCTCAGACACCTATATATATTCAATATGCTAAAGTGTGATTAAAATGAGAAAGTCTTGCCTCTTATTTATACTCTCCAAGTAGCTTCCTTAAAAACATCTTCTAGGTCACTTGGCCCACTTTCCTTATTTTAGGGTTGGGTCCACTTCTAATTTATTATTGAAATAATTTATTTTGTATTCACTTTGAATTATAATACACTCATTACTTCACTTTATTATTTACATTTTAAAATATCTTAAACCACTTTGACTACTTTGACCTTTTGGGGCTTCTAGATGACATATGAGGGTCCTCCAACTTCGTAAGGCTATAACTCTCAAACCATGAGGAGTTATGTGACGTTCCACATACCAAAAGAAATGGAATGACATGTAATATCCATATAGAATAGTATTATCTGAAAATATATCATAACTCATACCGGTATCCATCAAACAAACTTGGGCCCATTACCCAAACCTGGGGTCTCCAACTTCTCATGGCCATAACTCTCTAACCGTGAGGAGTTATGTGACGTTCCACATACCATCGGAAATGGAATGACAAGAACTATCCATATAGGATAGTTTAACTAAAAAATTCATTGTCCTTCATCTCATTATTCCACAATTAATCATGGGTTCTCTTACTCCGCAAAGCGTCTTCCTGTGAGGGCTTTCACCATAAGGGGACCACTTTGGAGTTCATCCATCTTTACTTATTATCAACCATGACAAGAAAATAATGAGTCATATTTACATCAAAGAATATTGGGTCCATTACTGTTAGGGTCCTAACCCACACATAGGTAGAACAATATATTCGGATGTAATAAAGGTCAATATTAATAAGACCTTTCAATAAAATAGAATAAGGCGGATGTAAGAAGACCTAATAGAAGCTTCCACTTCTAGAAGGATCTTCATCTAGATGCTACTTTTTAGTATAAATAGGAGGCAAGGGTATGAGAACCCTAGCTTGGATATTATTGTAATAGAGCTCTGCTCAACTGGAGGTTGCCCCTTCGAAGAGGCCTGTGAACATTGCTTTCAGATTCAAAGTGCTATTTTTATTCTTATACTTATATCATTTCGGTGTTATTGTGGTGAATGTTTTGGTTATATTGATGATATTCTGCCATTACTAGCATTTTATTTTAGTTCTGCATACATTTAATATCTGGTATATTACAAGTGGTATCAGAGCACTTTCCTTAGTAGAAAGTGTGGCTTAATTTTTTTATTTTTTTTCAAGGTAGAGATGTATTCCGGTGTCTTTAAGACACAGAGATAATTTTTTACACTCATAAACCCGTGGTTGAAGGATTCATACACGCAGGAAATACAAGTGGTACTTAAGAGCACACATGTTGGCCACCCTTGTAACCCCTGTTGGTACCCCTTCGAGTGGTAGCACATCAGACAACACCTATGTATGGATTGGCCTAGATTACCTGAAGCCCTCTTTAGATAAACCGATCGATCACCTAACTGCTATAGTGTCACCGAGAACAGCACTCGGGAATATACTCTGTAGTACCTGGGTAGTTGGGTAGTACGGCTAAGGGTATGGTCTATCCTCCTTAGTTAGTGCCCTGAGATATTGGGTCGAGTACTACTGTTGGACCTCGCACATATATTAGAGAGATATAGCACAAGGAAAACTAGCCTTGTCTATAGAACCCTTTAATACCTAACCCTTGGGGGACAGAAACATAAACAAATTAAAACAGACAAGATCTATTGTCGCGCAACTGTGTTCAGGTTACCAAGTAAATATGCATTCCTTTATGGTTAAGCATTTGGGCATTTTCTCACTACAATATTCTTCAGACCGGAGTATAACTCCATAAAAAAATAAAAAATAAAATAAAATAAAAAATCAGAAAAAGAAGTTCACCATTATTTGAGACCTATTCCATTGGATTCATCTCTTCTCCCTTACCACATTCATCCATATCATTTTTTCGGAAAAACGTTTTTACCCCGCACGCCCCTTTTCCGTTTCCTCATCCTCATGGCCCATACTTGAAGACTTGGAATCTCACTTCAAAACCTTGCAATCTGGTCTCATTGAGACCCAACAAGAAGTGAAAAAACTCAGTGCCAATGTTGTCGCCATCAACACAACCATGCAGTCCTCAATGGGGGAAATCAAACAAGACCTCACCACCTAGCTTGAATTAGTCTTTTCTGCACTCTGCACCAAACTGCATATCCCTACAGATAACCCTTCCTCTTCCTCACTTCCACATACTGAAGAGGTAAAAACATTTTTCCGCGGGTGGATGTGACCAAATTTTATGGCTCGGACCCCACTAGTTGGGTAACCCAAATGGACCATTACTTCTCTTTACACAGCATTATAGATAACTTGGCCAAACTCTGATATGGTGTTCTCCATATAGATCAAGAACGTTGGCAATGCTGGAAATAGAGAAAAACTTCTCGTCAAGGGTATATTTCTTGGACACACTTTGTGGCAGAGCTTTATGAATGCTTTGACATTGACACCAACCATTTGGGCCATTTGACAAAGCTGAAAAAATTAGGAATAGTGGAAGACTTTATAGCTTCCTTTGAGCACCTAGCTTTTAGAATGGAGGGCATGTCTGATGCCTTTTTTCGAGAGTGTTTTATCAACAGCCTCAAGGATGAAATTCGAGCCCATGTCCTCATGGCTTGGCCTGAGAGTTGGGTGGAGGATACCAAAAGAGATAAAGAAGCACATCAGGTTGTATTTTCTCAAAACCACAAACCCTCCTTTATCCCTCTCCCTAAACCAGTAAATCCCACTACTCCCTTTTCTCCACTAAAGATCCAAAAATTGACCAGGGATGAAATGGTTGAACGCCAAATCAAAGGCCTTTGTTATAACTGGGATGACAAATATTTCTCAGGCCACAAGTGTAAAGAAAAAAATATTTTTATGGCCATCTCTGAGGAGATTTCAGAAGAAGATGAAGAAACTCCCTCTGTGTCTGAGTCACCTGAATCCATTGACATAACCCCTCCCTTAGACCCTCCCGAAGTAGAACTGGTCATTTCCCTCAATGCTCTCACTGGCTTCTTCGCTCCCCAAACCCTCAAGCTAATCGGTTACATCAAGCATTGGAAGGTCATCATTCTGGTTGATAGTGACAACACCCATAATCTTATTCATCGCCACATTGCCCAAGAAACTCATTGCTACATCAATGTCGTCAATAATTTCCAAATCATGATTGCCAATGGTGGTTCCATGAAATGTGAAGGGCATTGTGAAAATATGTGTCTCCAAATTGGTGACTACCGCCTGAAATCCCATATGTTTTCTATCAACATGGGAGGTTATGACATTGTGTTGGGTGAAAAATGGATAAGGACTTTGGGTCCCATTCTCATGGATATTAAAGACTTAACCATGCAATTCGACCAGGAGGGCCACCAATATAAGTTCCAAGGCATCACTATCAGTTCAACTGAGATCATTAGTTCCCATCGCATGGAAAAGATGCTCAAAAAGAGTCATTATGGTGTTATTGCCCAACTCCATGCCATACAAGAAACAGAGACACCCTTGGTACTGAGCCATCCTTTCTAAACATCAATTGGTCTTTTCCACTCCCCAAGGCCTCCCTCTTTCTTGTAGTGTTCATGATCATTCCATTCCCCTTATACCCAGACGTTGTCCTCCCAATATACGTCAGTATCGTCACCCCTTTTCACAAAAAAATGAAATTGAGAAAATGGTCTAGGAACTCCTTAATGCAGGCGTTATCCACCCTAGTACGAGCACCTACTCGTCTCTTGTGGTCATGGTCCTAAAGAAATAAGGTTATTGACGAATGTGTCCTGACTTACGTGCCCTCAACAAAGTTACCATCAAAGACAAATTCCCCATTCCTGTCATTGATGACCTCCTGGATGAATTGAGTGGCGCCCAATTCTTCACTAAACTAGATCTTCGTTCAGGCTACCGCCAAATACATATGAAAGAGGCAGACATTCCCAAGACTTCCTTTAGAACTCATGAGGGCCACTATGAGTTTTTGGTCATGCATTTTGTCTTGTGTAATGCCCCCTCCACCTTCCAAAGCCTCATGAATCATGTATTCCATCCTTTTCTCCGCCATTTTGTCTTTGTTTTCTTTGATGATATCCTCATCTATATAAAAACCTGGACAAACCATCTTGCTCATGTGGATCAAGTTCTCCATCTACTCTCTCAGCACCAACTTTTCCTGAAACAGTTTAAATGTGCTTTTGGCGCCTCAGAAGTAGAATACTTGGGTCATCTGGTTGGCAAAGATTGCGTTAGGGTGGATCCTAAAAAGATTGAATCTATGCAAGACTAGCCTCACCCAAAGACTCTTAAGATCTTGCGTGGATTTCTAGTCTTAACAGGGTATTATCGCAAGTTTGTTAAGAATTATGGGAAGATTGCAGCACCTCTCACTGCTCTCCTCAAAAGAACTCTTTCACTTGGACTCTAGCCATTGCTCAAGATTTTCATACCTTGAATATGGCCATGTGCACCACTCCAGTCATTGCCCTTCTTGATTTCACAAAGACCTTTGTGTTGGAATATGATGCCTCAGGGAAAGCAATTGGTGTTGTCCTTATGCAAGAGGGTCGACCTTTGGCCTTTACTAGCAAGAAACTATATGAAAGAAATTTGGGCAAATCCATCCATGAAAAGGAAATGTTGGATATTTTGTATGCCATGGATCTATGGCGTCCTTATCTATTGGGGAAACGTTTCCAAATTAAGACAGACCATCAAAGCCTCAAGTATTTTCTGGAACAACGTGTTTCCTCCCCAGAACAACAAAAATGGGTGACTAAACTCTTTGGATATGATTATGAGATCATTTATAAGAAAGGAAAAGACAATGTGGTTGTATATGCACTTTCCTGAAAATATGAAGACGAAGGATCCATTTTTTCTCTTTCATTCATTGTACCAGATTGGCTCCAAACCATTCGCTAGGAATGGCTACAAGATCCCAAAAGTTCGCAGTTGATCCACCAATTATAGTCCAAGGCTCCAGCTTCCATAGGGTACTCTTAGATCCATGAGGAACTTCGATACAAAGGCCGTTTGTATTTAAGTAAACAATCAAAGCTTAAATCCACAGTACTTTATGAGCTTCATGCTACACCCACAACAGGGCACTCCAGGTTCACCAAAACCTATGAGAGGGTCAAACGTTCCTTTTTCTAGGATGGTATGAAAAAGGAATTTCATAATTTTGTAGCTGAATGTGATGTGTGTCAACGCAACAAGGGAGAAATAGTCAAATCGTCAGGCACACTACAACCACTCCCAATTCCACCTGCTATTTGGAAGGATATCTCTATGGATTTTATTACCGGCTTACCCAAATCGGGAAATAAATCCGTCATCATGGTGGTTGTTGATCACCTTTCCAAGTATGCTCATTTCTATGCCCTTCAACACCCGTTTACAGCATCCACAATGGCTCAAATATTCATGGATCAGGTCTTCAAGCTTCATGACATGCCACACTCTATTGCTTCTGATCGCGACCCAACTTTCACAAGCAATTTTTGGCAAGAATTGTTCAAGATACAAGGCACTGAATTGCATCTCATCACAGCTTATCATCCCCAGACTGATGGCCAAATAGAAGTTTTCAACAAGTGTTTGGAAACATATTTGAGGTGTTTTGCCTTGGAAAAGAAAAATCAGTGGGCTCAATGGCTACCCCTAGTTGAATGGTGGTACAACACTTCATACCATACATCTACATGCATGACTCCTTTTGAAGTGGTATATGGACATAAGCCACCTTAAGTTCTCTCATACTTATCAAGTGCCCCGAAGGTCCAGGTGGTTGACCTAACACTTACAGCTTGAGAGGCTATTCTCCGTACCCTCAAAGAGAATTTGGTCATGGCACAGAATTGCATGAAGCAGCAAGTAGTTCAAGGTCGCTTTGAACATAAAATTACAGAAGGGGATCAGGTGTTTCTTTGACTGAATCCTTACAAGAAAACTGTTATCACCGAAATTTTGTCCGCACATGGTTACAAGAACTCAACATCGTCAAACAGTAATGAAGTCATTCATGGCCCTGAATTAATCTCACATCATTCAAAAAGGTCAAAAAACTATACAAAGTAGTGAAAAATTGAAGAGTGCTTTACAACAGTTAGGCACACGCGCACATGCACGGAACATGAACGTATCATGTGTGCATACACACACGATGCACGACTGTTAGTGCAAAAATCCGCGCACCTGCTAAATGGCAAATTTATTGAAGTGGTCGATCTCCCAACCACTTATGGATCATCTCCCAAGCCGATTTGACCCTCAAATCTGAGCTGAATCCGAATGGTAGGCTGGTCAAAGACCTAATAATGCCCTAAATGGCCTCTTTTCACACTACAAAGCAGTTACACAAAATCCCAAAGAAATGCTATAAAAATCCATGAATGCACCTCATTTTCTCAAGGAATTTCAAGTAATGTTATGCTGCCTATATTGTTTTAAGGACTCCATCCTTGACAAGAACACATTGACACCATTTCATTGAGAAATCCACCTCTCCATTGAGTGGATTTGCAAGGAGTTCTTTCACCACCATTTTCATTTTTCTTGTTGTAAGGAGAGCAAGCTTGTGAGGGTCCAAGAGCCTTCCCTTGGAGGAAGAAGGGACTCATAGTCCCCTTTCTTCTTGGTTCTTTGATTTCATCAATAGATCAGCCTAAAAACATTGGTGACATGGGTCTTTTTGTGTTTGTTATCTCTATGTCCCTATGATTTTGATTTTTGTTTTTATTAGTTTAATTCTTGCTTATAGTTTTGTTTTTATTTCTCTAACTCTTTCCTCTACAGCTGTCCTGCCCAGCAAGACCCAACTGGGCATGAAAGCACCTCTTATTTTCTCACCAAGGTGATGAAAAGGGTGCAACAGATTTCCGACTCCACTGGGGAAAGGTATAAAATTCCTACCTCATTTGGGTTTATTTTGCTCTTCTTTTAGTTTGTTTAACTTGCAGGTGCACAAACCGGCCTCAACCGACCTGCTAACCAGTCAATTCCAAGGAGAATTGAGAGAAATCCACCCCGATTTTTCTTTCTTGGCCGCTTGTCACAGGCGCATGGGTATTTTACCCCACAGACGCGCATCGTGCGCGCATGTGCTTAAGTGATAACCTTTCTCTGCGCGCATGCGCTTTCTGACTCAACTTTGTTCGCACGCCTGCACTCTGTGCGCCTCTGTCTGCACTAGGGGCCGTACATTTAAGAAAAAATTCACATTGTAAGGTGTGGGATGTGGGGAAGGCAATTTTCCTTCTTAAAAATGATGTTAAGCATGCTCTAAACACTACACTACACTTAGTCCCCTCATCATATAAAGGGGTTAGTCAAGCACACATAGGAACTTAGGAGGATAAAAATCAATTTCCCTTATTTTGCTTTTTGCCACATGGATGGCTTGCTTTGACTTACAATCTAAAGTGGAACTCATTTTTAATCACATCTAAACTTACATTGGGACTAGAAACTGAATTACAATCGCTTAGTATGCTCTTCTCTCACGCATTCAAGCGACCTTGAGAATCACAAAAGGATTGTGAAAGCAATTTCATCTCCCTTAAACAAATTTTAAAACCTTTAGGAGAGGACAACGACCCTTCTTGGGACCCCTCTTAGTTTTCTTTTGCAAACATATCTTAATATTTTAATGGGCCCATACATACCCACATGCTACAAAGATAGGATAGTGTTTGAATTTTTTGGCTTTCTTAGATCAAAACACTAGGGAAGTTTAAAGGTTTGTAACGGGCCCATACATGCCCACATGTTCAATCTAGGATAGTTTCAATATTTCTAGATTACATCACAAATAGGGAGTTAAAGGATAGTAACAAACCCACATGTCCACATGCTAGCTTCCTAGGGCTTTTGAATTACGCAAGGTTGTACCAAAGACACTTAGTTAATTAGGTAATCAAACTCTTGTAAGGACCAAGCAAAGTCCACATGCAACAAGGTGACATCTAATTCACTAAAATTGGCACACTTTCACTCACACACAAAAGTCACTTCTCACTCACATAGCTTCTTCTTGAAACGTGGAGGTCAAAGTAAGTTTCCTCCAAAGGGATTCCGAAAATACCCCATATTTTCTTGACGAGACTATCCACTCCCATTTTTAATCAACGAGGTTGGTTTGCACCCCCAACCTCCCAAAACAACTACATCTAAAAATCTTTCTAAAAACTCACTAAGTTTTCCTCCACAGGAGGTGCCAAAAGAATTTTTTTAGTCTAGGTAAGATTTTGGGGATAGGCATCCAAATAACTCCCCATTATCTGGTTATCACATTGTCAAAACATAGTGGTTATCAAATAGGGAACTTAAAATCCTCCAAGTCAAGTGTTCCAATCACCATAAGGCAGGGAGATACCCGTGAAGGGTTGAAGGCTGAGGTCCAATTGTTCTGTGTGTCCCCCCTTGAGGCACCCACCTCTTGGACGGGATCCAGCCCGTGACCCATTTCTTAGGCTGAAAATCTAAATGCCGCACTTTGACCGAGGTACCTAGTGACCAACTTTAGGACATCTACCCAGGTGGCAATTGTGGGCTGCAACTACAACTTGATTGAATTTTGTGTGGCTATTGGGAAATATCGCCAGCTCTTTCGGGATATGCCCCCTCTACCCCTCATTATAACCAATTATTTCATCCTTCACTAGTTTCTCTTTCGGTGACTTCAGACCCCACTGTTGAGTAGTATTGGAAGGACCAGTGCTATTTGAGAGGAAGGACGTTACGTCTTCTAGGAAACGAGCATTTTCTTTCTTTTGATTCCCCCACGTGGAAAAAACCCACTTACCCATATATATGCTTCTTTCTCATTTTATGTATGATGCACATCTGATTACAGTTTGATTTGGTTATATATATTTGGTAAACATTCAACGCAAATACTCTGGTTTCTATATTTCTCTCACCACTTTTTGCACACATTCACACAACTAGTCTGACATCATAGGGGAACCACAAAACCCCCTTCATTCACGATGCTTGATCAACCTCCCTCCTACCTTGGGGGGAGTATCTAGTCATACCCTCTCATCGATACCTCCTTCACACACTCCTGTGAGTGCTACTATCTTAGGATCATCTCTGCTTGTCTCTACATTACTTGGGTCTACTTCCCAAGGTCATCCATTCACTCACTCTCCTTTACACGGAAGCGGGGGACCCACTTCCTCTCAAGGAGGGAGCACCAACCCACCTAGTCCCCATCAAGGGTCGGGTTCACACAACATTATGGCTGGAGCTAACCCTCCCCCCCAACTACAACTGCCATATTTGGCCTCTCTCAACATATCGGATCTCACCAAACTCACCAATGATCCTATATTGCATGATGCCACATGGCCTGCAATGCCAACAAAACTTCCTTCATACATACCAAAGTTTGAAGGAAAGGTAGGGGATGACCCCGCCAACCATGTCATGACCTTTCATCTATGGTGCTCTTCCAATAGCATTATGGATTATTCCATCTGACTGTAATTATTTCAATGCACACTCACTGGCCCATCAACCAAATGGTATGTCGAAGAAAAATCATGGTCCCATGCGACCTTTGAATCATTGGCCAAAGCATTCTTGGCATTCTTCCAATTAACCATATTCCATGAAAATGGTCTAGAACTACTGTCTAACTTCAAACAAACCTCAACCACACACATCGTTGATCACATTCATGAGTGGCGTAGGCGACGTAGTTTGTGTAAAGCAGAAACCACCAAGCAACAATGTCTGGAATGATTTCTTAGATCACTTGGCTCTCTCCTTGGTAAGGATGTAGCTTCCACCTTCCCTCAATCTGATGAGGAAGCCATCAGTATGACCTCATCTATGCACAGTCAGGGTACTTATACATAGTACTTCCTGATCTTCCCAAACCTGTGTCATTTGGCCAAGACAAACCTGGGATGTCTCACTCAGTAGATGGACTAATAGGTGCCACCACACACCATGGTCCACAACCCCAACCACCACCGACGTATGGAACACCTCAATACCCACCGGAATATGGGGGCACTTCTTATTACCCCCCACCCCCTTATCAACAACCATACCCTATTGCTATATCTCCACCCCTCAGTGGACCACCATCGGCACCTCCCATACATCCACCTATTCCCACAACCAGTGGTACTCCCTCAACATCATCTTACAGTACTAGCGAAATCATTACACCTTCCTATGTACCTTACGGATCAGTACCACCACAAAATCCATACTTCCCATTTCCTGGTCCTCCACAACCCATGGCTCCCCCACATCCACATGCGGGGGTAAATTTTGTTCAACCTTCTGCTGCTCAACAATACCAAAGTTTTGAATAGTTGAATACAACTAACCCAACTCATCCATTGAACAATGCCAAGAAGAAAGGACGGAACAAGAATAACAATAACCCAGGTCAAGGCGGGAATCAACCCCCACAACACCAACCCACTGGGGGCAGCCAGAACCCAGGGAACCCAAACCCCCAAGGGGGAAATAACAACAAATGCCAAGGGAGAAATAATGTTAAAACCATCTTCCCTTGTGCTCTTTGTGGTGAGTTCAGGCATTACACTCACCATTTCCCCCAGATCGCTGATTTCAAACTGTTGAAAGACTCGGGTAGTCTTCCCCATTCTCCTACACAAACTGCCCCTCAACAGGCACCAAAACAATACGTGAAACAACCCCCTCCCGCCGTGATGCAAAATCCTATCCCACATCAAGGTGTGATAAACACCCAACAGGACACAGAACATCCCCCACCTCAGGTGGGACAATACCACAACCCCAACAATCCAGCAGAGTGTACAATTCTCCTCACCAGTGAGGAAGAAATCCTTCTACAAACGTGTAATCGTTAGTATCCTACACCCACTGAGTCTACTCCCAACTCTCTAGATACAAACCCTACACCGACGGGACCCCCGTTGGTGATCCCTCACCCTTCTGTTGAACCACCACTACGCATCCCTCGCATCCCCTTGCACAGGAATGATCACAACCCACAGGCTAGGGAAACTCATAACTATAGCTTGGTAGATGACTTAGCGCAATCCCCGACTACCATGTCAGTCTTGAAAGTCCTCCAGACTTGTCCCACTCAGCGGAAATCATTACTTTCCACCTTGGGGGAAGTTGACCCGGGCGATTCTCGACTCATTACCTTTGATCTTGACAGCGGAGAACCTCGTCTTCCCGCCTTGATCGCTTTTCAAATACCAGTAAAAATACGGAACATCACAATCCATCGATGTATCATCGATGAAGGGGCATCCACGTGAATTATGTCCAAAATAGTATGGCAGAAACTTGGTTCCCCGGAACTCATACCCTCCGCCATAACATTACGAGCTTATGACGGATGACCATCCTCTCCTGAAGGGCTCTTTCAAAATTTCCCCGTCGAACTCGGGGGCAATACTATTCTCATTGATATTGAAGTTATCGACGCCCCGCTCGATTATAATATCCTGTTCGGTCGTAGCTACATGTACTCTATGAAGGCAGTGGCATCTTCCATCTTTTGGAAAATGATGTTCCCCCACAATGGGAAGATCGTGACCATCGACCAAGTCTCACATTATGATCCCAACCCATCTGCCAACCTCGATAACATTCTTCCTCTCATCCACACCAACCAAGACGCATATCCACTTGTCAAGATGGGTCCTGGGATTTTCAAAGATCCATCCTTTTTAGGGACGTACCATGGAGCACCACCACTCCTTCATCCTACTAATCAATTATGCATTGTATCATCTAACGGAACTCACACAGAGGATGCTCTTCCTCCTCAGGAGGCTTCAGTCATTCCTGACGTCTCAATAGTCGCAGAATCACTCCCGTCGGATCCTCCTGCGCACTCGTCAAACTCAACAGTCCACGAATCCACATCACCTCAAGGGAATAATCCCATCTGAGAGACAGTTCCCCAACCCCTCACCCAAATTCCCTTCTTTTACCCTCCACCAAGTATCGAAGCTTTTCAGGTAGCCGCAACACTCACACTACCAAATATGGTGTTAGCAATCCCAGTTTGGTATTTACACCCACCAGAGATGGTCCCTCGACCATCCCTTCCCCCACAAGAAGGACTTCCCATGACGATTCTCGTCCTTACCCCCACCACTCCCCCACTCACTAACATCCCGGTTATAGCTGGGGGCAGGAGAAAGAAGAAAGAGCCCACCGCTCCACTTCCTCCATGCATCCCACCACCTTGCGCACTCTATGAGAAAGAGGGCCACCAAACCAACAATTGTCCATCACTACCTGAATTACGGAATTTGATCCCCCTCAATCAAACTCCCACAACACCCGCCACTACTGCTAGTCCCCCCACTACCACCCACCCTTCCAGTAGTACAGGGTTGAGGACCAAATATGCTTGTGCTATATTTTCAGAGTATGGCCATTACACCCATCATTGCCCAGCACTGCCGCGCTTTCGGCAGACATTAGCGGCTGTACACCAGAACTTTCAGAACAACCCACGCCCTGCTAAGTCCTCTTCAAATATAACTGACATTCGCTATGTCACCACTTTAGTCAATGAATGTATGAGATTCCCTTGCTCTCTCTGCGATTCATTAGCTCATTTTACATACCAATGTCCTATGATCCTTGAATACCAACAACGTCAATTTGCCCTGCTTCACCAACCTGAAGAGGCGATAATTGACATCACCTCATCACTAGAGGATCTTCATGTCATTTCTCTCGAGCCCGGGGCACTCCCAAAACCTCCATGGTTCTTCAATGACGTCTCTGAGGATTTACCCCGCAACCCCCCCAACTCTCCTGCTCATTCCCCTATGGACACCCTCCACCCAACCACCACGAGTACCCCTCAGTACTTCAATATATGGTTCATGTCGAGTGAACACTCACCATCTCCTATTCTTGCTCCCTCTGCTTCTCCATCAGGGGGAAACCACACTGTCACCAAGCTCACTCCTCACGACCCCTTGTATTCTCGGTGTTTCCAATGCAACGAGGAAATACTTGAAGAGATAAACTACCCAGACTTTCCCTGGGATACACTACATCACCGCGCACTCTTCTCTCCACAGGAAGCCCCCATACCTCCTAACCACAACCCCATTTACACAATCGAAACCAAAGATTTTATCCCATCCAGGCATATCGATTGGTTCAACAATCCCATTCCTGCCCCTAATGCGTTTGAAGAAGGCAACATGGACAACATTTTCCCCACCATCAAAATCGACATTTCCATTAAAAATGGCATCGTCGAAGAAATCACCACTGGAGCTTCTTGCACTCCTCAGGAAATTGCCGCATATAAATCCCTCTTCCAGGAATACAGGGATATTTTCTCCTGGTCATACACAGAAATGCATGGCCTCGATCCCTCTATTGTCAAACATCGCATCGACACCTACCTCGACATCACACCAGTTCGCCAGAAACAACGACCTCTACACCCATCCAAAGCCGCGGCTATCAAAGCCGAAATCGACAAATTATGCATTGCCGGGTTTATTTACCCCATCGCTTACACTTCATGGGTTTCCAACCCTGTACCCGTCGACAAAAAATAGGGCACTATCCACGTTTTCACAGACTTTCGCGATCTCAATAACACATGTCCAAAAGACAACTTTCCAACGCCTTTCATCGATCAAATTATTGATGATTGCGCCGACCATGAGGATCTCTCCTTTATGGACGAATTATCTGGCTATAACCAAATTCAAATCCACCCAGCCGATCAGTATAAAACCGCATTCACTACCCCATGGGGTACCTTTTCATATCATGTCATGCCTTTCGTCTTAAAAAATGCCGGTGCAACTTTCCAGCAGGCGATGACATACATCTTCCATGATCTGGAAAACATCATCCTCGCCTACTTGGATGACCTCACAACTCGATCCAAGAAACATACCCAGCATCTCGATGATTTATGCATCATCTTTCAATGATGTCGTCAGTACAACATCCGCTTGAATCCTCTCAAGTGTGTGTTCTGTGTCACCGCAAGGTGCCTCCTCAGTTTTATTGTTTCCCAAAGCGGTATTACCGTGGACCCCCTCAAAGTCCAAGCTATCATCGAAATTACACCTCCCCAGAATTTACGACAACTTCAGAGTCTACAGGGCAAAGCTAACTTTCTTAGACGCTTTGTTCCCTATTACGCCATACACACACACAGTTTCCTCTGCTTACTATGTCACGATATCCCTTTTCACTGGGACAACTATGCCCAACAGTCATTTGATGATCTTAAAGCAATGCTTTCAAATGCACCTTTAATTAGTGCACCTGACTACAATCACGACTACATCCTCTACGTATCAGCATCAGCTATATCGGTAGCCAGCATCCTCGTCCAGCTCGGAGATGAAAATCATGAACATGTCATTTACTACGTTAGTAAGAACCTCTCAGGACCACCCTTGAAGTATAAACATGAAGAAAAAATTTCTCTTACAGTTGTCCTCGTAGTTCAGAAACTGAGCCATTACATTCTTCTTCGCACCACAAAGGTCATCGCAGATTCCAACCCTATGCAGTACTTTCTCAATCATCGACACGTTAACGACAAATTCGCTCGATGGATCATTATCCTTCAGGAGTATGACCTCGAGTTCTCAACACCCAAGAGTAAGAAGGCCCTCGTTCTCACCGAACTTGTCACGTCCCTCCCCTCTGACACCACCAGTGCCCCTGTCAACACCGAATTTCCTGACGAACATCTCTTTTACATCGCTTCAGATGATCCTTGGTATGACAACCTTCTCGTCTACTTACAAACTCAAAATTTCGGTACCCATCTATCACGAGATGATCGTCGACGTATTCGCCATCAGGCCCCCCGCTATCTCCTCATCGGATACATCCTATATCGGTGGGGCGTCGACACCATTCTTCGTCGATGCCTGACTATTGATGAGGCCGACAGAGTATTAAACAACTGCCACAGTGGTGCATGTGGGGGCCATCTTTCGTGTATATCCACTGCTCAAAAGATTATCTGAGTCGGTTATTTTTGGCCTACCATGTTTCATGATTGCATTCATGTCGTGAAACGATGTGAGCAATGTCAGCTCTATGCCAACAAAGCCTGATCTCCCCCCGCTCTTCTTCACCCTGTGTTATAGGATAAGTCCGTGAGTGCGGACACAAAACGACCTCCCTAGATCCACACGGTATCTAGAACAAAACAGGACAGAATAATACACTTTCCCTAGATCTAGCCTATTGAATGATCTAAGAGATAAGGGCTATGGACATACCTTATGAACGCTTTCCTTAGATCTTTGTTGTTCCAAGCTTTACTTCAATGCTCTCATCCCGTCCAGATCACAACAAAACGAACCAATCGAAGTAAGGACAAGTTAAGGTATTCAATGACTAGTCTATACATATGATCAAGGAATTATGTAATAAAGTGACATCATCTTTATGGGAAAGGGACATATTACTGTATTGCATTAATTGAAAGAGAAACTTACAACCTGAGCCTTGATGTCATAGGTTTCCTTTTAATGGCTTCTAGCTTTGACACACACACTTTCTCATGCATGAAGAAGATCAACCACATGTGATGACCTTGTTGTTATCTCTTGCTGTTGTAGCATCAGTTCTCCATACAGTCTTGCATTAATTCTCTAATCAAACTCTTGCTAACTTGTTGCTAAACTTCTTAGCTTAACCTTTTCCATGAGCAATCTCCTCAATATATAGGAAGAGATAGTTTAGTTACTTGGATAGGGAATGATCCCAAGATATCTGGAATGACAGTACTTGAATAACCACTCGAAAGCCAACTCATCCTTCTAGAAGATTCCCTTCTAGACGATTCGAGATATTTATATTTTTCCCCTTTAAAATCATGTCTGCACCCTAACCATGAGTACAGTGCGGGAAGTTCGCACCCTAGCTTAAGGTAGCTTGCGGGAAACAAGCATTCCCGCAGGTGAATGTATAAGCAGTCTGCGAACATGTTTCAAAGTATGAATTCTGGAAGAAGACAACTGTAACTTTTCTGAGGAAAGTGTTCTTGGTAAAGAGCTTGATTTTCCATCATCATGACATCATCATGACATCATCACAATGACCAAATTTGTGGATAACAGAATGCCCCCCAAAGTCTGAGAGCGGAACCAGTGACAGTCGATAGACTTTGTACGTTGCATGTGTGTGTCAAGAACCAAAAGCACATCTAATCAGAGACCTGCAAACATCAAAGCATCAGTAGAATAACATATGTATCAATTCTGAGGTAGGCATTCCCATACTCAGATCATAGATGGATGAAATCATAAACCAAGGCCATGGCGACCAATCATACACTATGGATCCATGTCGTCATTATATAGCACAACCACCTGAATACACTATGGATCTGTGTGACGAATTTTCAGTCAAGATGACATAGCCACGAACCATACACAGTGGATCTATGTGTCACAAATCATGTATACTCCATCGCAAACTGGATCACAAAGAAAATATCCAGGGTCTTCAATCTTGTCGCTCAAAGTACGAATCTAACCATGTGATTACATGTGTCGAAGTCGAACATGGTAGAAACCACTTGATTACCGGTCGTTGATGTATACCGTTAACAAGTGCGAGGGAAATCACCATTAATGTCAATGACTCCCAAGGTACGATAGTACAATCCATCGACTGTGAATAAATGAGTTGATTTCGAACACTCGACGGAATCTCTCGATCAGGGGTCAATGATGTAAACCCATTGTCGAAAGCGAAAAACTTTCCATTGAGGCATGCAAGCTCCAAGGTACTGAATAATTTCTAAGTCTTAATTCTGGATAATGTGTTGAAGTCGACAGAACAAGACTCGTCATAGGAGGGCCTTGATGTATCCCACATCAGTGACACGAAATGAGTAACAAAGTTTGTAAGTGAAACAGAGCATGTGACAATTGGACCTTGGACACAGGGAAGGCCGACACAGAATGAAAGTATAACTGCATATGGCCGACTCAATAGAGGTTTGGACTACTCTTGAACATATGGATGACACGACCAATGATTTGGCAACATTGACTCAAAGACGACACATGGAAATACCTTGTTATTGAATCGTATGACAGACAAATGGATTTCCCAAACCGACTTCAAATGACGAATAGAGGGTGTCATGTTCAAGAGTGACACTTACTGCCAATTAACACAAAAACAAAACATATCCCTTTCCCAAATTCCCCCCCACCATTTCTGGAAAGTACCTCTTTATTTTTACGCAAGCTTGAAGAGGATCACATATGCTTGTTGATATAAGCTCATCCTTCGGATGAGTCCCTCGGAGTATTTTTAACGAACCCTAAGAAGGAGTGGTTCGATCCCATCACGGGTCAGTCAATGTTTGTTTAACGAGTCCAGAGATAGAAAAATTGAAGGTTTTTAAGGATTATAGAGTTTGGAAAAACACTCAAAAGAGAACTCTCTCAGTTCCTTTTTCGTACAATAGTCCAACGAGACCGAAAAAGGGTTAAACTATCGCTCGAAGGACGCGTAATTTCAAATACTTTAAAGAGTGTGAAAAGAGCAAGATCACTCGGCAATATTTTCATATTTAGGGAGTCGTGAAAAGAGCTTAAAGTTAACTCCAGGGGGGTTCCTTTTTTGTGTAACCATAACGAGCCCGGAAAAGAGATAAAACAATGCTCAATCATGTTCTAGGTTTTTCACAAGTGCAAGAACGGATAAAAAGCACTTGAGGTCTTATATCAAAACCATAGGAAACAAACAAAAATGCATCATATTGCAAAAGTTTTTTGTCCATAAACATCTGCATTGGGTACCTACAAGTCATTTCACTCACTTTCGTATTAGAAATTAGGGTAAAATAGTGAATAAATACAAAAAACCGACTTTTAATATGGTAAAAAGTAAATAAAACAAATTTACTATTCATTTTTACCATATTGTTTTACCCATTTACCATTGTAGTGCAAAAATTCTCATTTTACCTTCGATCTTCACCGTCGATTTGTGGGAGCTTCGGGGCATCATTCCACGAACTGTCTGTATCAGATTGGTAAGTTCTCAATTCTCTAGCCTTTCATGGTTTAATTTCTTGATTTTAGTGGTTAAATTTGAAGTTTTAAGTGAGTTTTTGAAACCCTATGCATGAATGAGGATTCCCACAGTTTGCCCATACGGGGCCTACTAGAAGTCTTCATTCCTGCAGGTGGGATTAAGCTACAGTGCGAGAAGTTCACACTGTGGGCTATAAGTCACCTACGAACAGCGCAATGCCCAAAATTTTTTATAATATTTAGCCATTTAAACCAATTTTTTCCATGTTTCAAATTATTAACTATCTTCCCATGGTTGCCATGCAGGTTAATAGTCACACAATGGTGCTCGAATGGAGAGAAAGGGAACACGAGGATGATAATGCTATGGCTGAAAATCACCCTCAAACCATTGTCGCTTTAAGAGATTGCAGTCTCCTAAAGTATTTTCGCATACCGGGCATGAGAGCCCAGGTTTGATTGTTGGAACATTTAGTCCGGATGTGGGATCCGGATCAGCAGGTCTTTAATGTCGGTGCCCACACATTGATGATTGATATTGAAGATATCTATTTCCTGACTAGGTTGTCAATATGGGGTTCTCATGTCAGTTTGACTGGTAGCCGCAGGGGTGGCATGAAAATGAGTGAGTATTGCCGAGAGTATTGCATGCTAGAGGCTGAAAGACAAAAGGGCAAAGTGGCCATTTAGGGAGTGACTAATATCACTCTCCGTACCATTCTCTTTGCTATAGCTTGGATGGCAGGAAGTGTTGCCCCGCATATGGCTCTTCAGAGCTACTTTCAGTATGCCCTCGAGTGTGTCGAGCCCCGGGTCTTCAACTGGGCTGACGCAGTGTTACGCATCCTCAAGAAACAACTGACAAAAAGCAGACATGGAGATCTAAAGCAGTTTGGTTATGGATCGCTGCTAGTGTCCTTCTTTTGTGAGAGGGTTCACGTGTATAGGCTTCAGGTTGATTGGCATTTTCCGGGTCCCAGGGATCCACGGATGTTACGATGGTGCAAACTCATGGCCAGGCATGTGACAGGACCTATCGTCAGGTATGACGATCGTTTCTTCGACTGGCTCCAAGGCCAGGTCTTGATGATTGAGGATTATGCATATGCTGGCTTGGACTTTTGCGGTGATCCTAAGCTTTCCCTTCCTGAAGGTGCAAAGTGGGGAGATATTGGTAATAAGTACACCAACTTTTTAACTTTTTAGATGTTTTTGTATTTTCATCATGTTAAATGTTTTTTGTTTTTATAGAATCATCCAAAGACTAACACCAAAAATTTGTTGATAACACAGATATTGGGGCATATAGACCAGCTGGTAGTTCTCCTATTTAGTGCCGAGGAGAAGCAGTAGTTCCAGTCCCCCAGTACGCCGAAGACTATCTTACAGTGGAGCAAAACTTAGAGGGCTTGATGGTCGATGTTCTAGATATGCCTCTGGAGGAGATCCCACGACGTGATTAGCGTCACACCGTGGGAGTCTCTGCCTATATCGGCCATTTGCTCCACAGAGTAGCTAGGACCTTAGCATGCTATCGTGAACATCATTAGTGATTTCACTTTGTAGAAGCCAGGAGCTTCATTTTTTGATATTTTGGTCTTCGGACACATTTTACAAAAACAAAACTTTGACCGTTATATATATATACATGGGTTCTACCGGCTTACTTTACAATTGTGTACATTTTAATGTGTTTGAGTTTATAAATGATTTAAATGCCTGTCTAATACATAATTAGCTAAAGCGTCTGTCAATGTATTAAGACTTCTCGGAATGTGTTGATATTCTATGTAATCAAAATGTCTTTCCAAGAGGCGAATCCGCAAATATATCCTTAATAGAGTAGGACTTCGAATAGAATATACATTACTGAGCTGTAGTACTACCAATTGCGAGTCAAGTCGAACAACCAAATAACGAATTCTAAGAGAGATAGCATCAACCAATAATTCAACCACGATGCTATACTCTGCAATATTGTTGGTTGCTCGGCTAAGACATATACCTTGTAGAGATATGAGTTCATTTGTCGAGGCATAGATTGCCCAAGCAGCGGAAGCTAGGTTCCGAGTACTACGACTAGCACCGTCAATGAAGCCAATATAAGGTAGTGAATAGTCCGACATCTGACAATCAAACACAATGTCACGTAAGGGTAAAGACCAGATAACGTCAAAGGAAAAACTAAAGTAACACACACACTCAGTATGATACATAAAAATATAGTAATCATGCATAAATGACTCATGTGTAGTACTTCTTCAAGTACAACCCATTCCTGGGTTCACTCAAAGGCACACCATCATAGTCCACTAGCTCATACGCTCCTTTTTCCAAAACTTTGCTAACAATATAAGGCCCACACCACATTGGTTCGAATTTCCCAGCTCCTTAGACATCTTTATCTTGTTCATATAGAAGAACAAGATCTCCTTCATAGAAGACACGAGGTTTGACATGCTTGTCGTATTGTGCCTTAACACATTTCTTCTGGGATTCTATTACAAGAGTAGCATCACGGCGAGTCTCGTCTAATCGCATCAAATACAACAGACATTCCTCTTCGGAAGAAGTATTAGGTAAGATCTCTACAGCTAGCTTCAAAGACGGTATCTCGCATTCTATTGGCAGAATGGCTTCCATGCCATAAACTAATAAAAAAGGCGTGAATCCTGTGGCAGACTTAACATATGTCCGATACGCCCACAATGCTGAAAATAACATTGTGTTCCAGTTGGTTTTATGTATTCCTATCATCCGTCGAATCATAGTTATGAGAACCTTATTAATGGCTTCGACCTGGCCATTAGCCTGTGGATAATAGGGTGTTGATCTATCATGACGAAGGCCCAACTTCTCAGTAAGTTCAGACATCATATTATTTCTAAAATGACTACCGTGATCGGTAACGATAGCCCGAGGAACAACAAAACGAGTGATGACATGGTTAAAAAGGAATAAGGCTGCAGTATTCCCAGTATTATCGAATGTCGGCATTGCCTCGACCCACTTTGTGAAATAATCAACAGCTACAATAATGTAACCATGCCCCCCGACCGAGAGAGGGTGACATGTCATGAAATCAATGCCCCATTTAGCAAAAGGACCTACTGAGACTACAGGATGAAGGGGAGTAGGATGCGATCGAATCTTCTGATTATAGGTTTGGCAGGCATGACACTTCTGAATAGCAGTAATGCAATTAGTGAATAGGGAAGGCCAAAAGTAACTTGCACGTAAGATCTTCTGGGCAGTAGCATACCCAGACATATGACCACCACATGCTCCTGAATGGCAGTCATTCAAAGCTTTCTCAGCTTCGTCAAAATTCAAACAACACCTAAAGACAGAGTCAATGCCTCGACGATAAAGAGTATCATCGAGGATAATATAATGACGTGCTTGATAATGGACACAATGTCGTTCATTACTGGACAAAGTAGGCCGGAAAGTTTGAGTTTGGAGATATATAATGATATCTCCGTACCAAATATCGTCGGTACTAATAAGGAAAAGTGACTCATCAGGTAACGAATCAACTGCTACCTTTTTCGTGGCAGTGTGGGGAAAATCGCAAATTAACTCAGCAAAAACTAGAGATTTCTTCGATGTGGCACGATCGAATTCCAAATCGAACTCCTGGAGAATAACAATCCACTTGGAGTACTTGCCCCCTAGCAATTGACATGTCAATATGTGTTGCATGGGGTTACAGTGTGAAATCACTGTAGTCTTCCTGGAGAGAATATAATGACAGAAACATTGGACTGCTTGGACAGCAGCCAAGGCCAGCTTTTCAACATGTTGGTACTTGATTTCCGTGGATGATAAACTTCTACTCAAGTAATAGATAACATGTTCATCGTGGTTATCATCCTCTTGAACAAGGACCATACCGATAGTAAACTCGGACGCAGCTAGATAAAGAAAGTAATCTCGACTATAATCTGGAGGAAAAAGAAGAGGAGCTTTGGTGAGGGATAACTTTAAAGCGTCAAAAGTGTTGTTAGAAATTTTATCCCAAACAAACTCTGAACCTTTCTTTAGAAGACGTGTGAAACCTCGAGTAATCTCAGCATAATTCAGGATGAAACGACGAAGAAAGTTTTCTTTCCCCTGCAAACTTTGTAACTGACACAAATAAGAAGGAGGAGGGAGGTTAAGAATCGCCTCGACCTTGATAGGATCTACCCTGATCCCATGGCGTGAAACAATGAAACCGAGGAGACGGCCAGATTCTACACAAAAGACACATTTATGAGGATTCAAGCGAATGCGATCGAATCGGCAACGAACAAAAATTGCTCGGAGATGAGTAGGGTGATCGACTCGACGTAAAGAGTGAGCCGACAAATTGTCCAAATACGGTTGAACAATATGCTTGATATCGTGAAAGGCGTAAGACATAGCACGTTGGAATGTAGCACCTGCGTTCTTCAGACCGAAGGGAAGTTTTCTGTAGGTGAAAGTACCCCAAGGACATATAAAATCCATTTTATGTTGGTCCTCAGGCACGATAGTGATTTGGTTATAGCCGGAAAATCCATCCATGAGGGAAAAGATTTCACTACCGGCACAGTCATCGGCAATTTGGTCAACGAAAGGGGTTGGAAAATTGTCCTTTGGACAAGCTTTGTTGATATCCCGATAATCAACACAAACGCATATACTACCACCCTTTTTATCAATCGATACGGGGTTGGAAACCCATTCTGTCAATGCCACGGGGTAAATGAAACCGGCTTTAAGAAGTTTTTCAACTTCGAGTTTAATGGCTGCCGCTTTACGTGGATGGACAAGACGGAGGCACTGCCGGACTGGTTTAGCTTCGGGGTATGTCTTAATCTCATGAACAACGATAGCAAGGTCAATACCCGACATCTCTTCGTAACTCCACGCAAAGATATCATGAAATTCTTTAAACAAGGAAGTATAAGTGACAATTTCCTCGGGAGAACACGAAGCTCCAATATGAACGTTCTCGACGATTCCAGGTTTCACGGAAATATCTATGGGTATCGTGGGTGAAATGTTACTGAGATTCCCTTCTGCAAACACATCTCGTGTGGGTTGGGAAACCATGGAGATAACAACAATGGTCGACGAAGTCGAGATCCGCTGATAATTCTCAAGAGTCTGTTGTTCCAGAAACAAGATGGAACGATGATGTCCATCATCCCAAGGGGTGTCTTCCATGACGGACATGATCATCTCGTCAGTGGGAAAGATGACACGGAAAGGATCAGGAGACAACTCGTCAAAAGACGAAGTAATAGGGGTTGTCGATTGAATGGATTGATAAGCAGACTCAACCGGACTTAACGGCATGACGTTGCCGAAACGAACATGATCTTCAGGATCAGGGACTACCCAAGGGTCAACAGACACTGGAAGTTCATGAGGTACAGTAGAGATCATATTAATAGCAGCAATAAACGGGCGTGGAAGATCGGGTGGTGGTGGTATGGGGAAAGTACCCATTAGTGAAGAGTCTTTTAAAAGACCAACCCCGACATTCTCATAACCCGGTGGGGTTTTAGCAATGAAAGGCACGTTGCCAACATGAGTATCAGCATTCAAAAAGGCAAGTTGATCGACCGTAACCACTTTTCCTTGGTGAGGAAATCGTACGACACGGAAAAGGGTTGACACGACAGCATGCATAGAATCGACCCAGCTTCGACCAAGTAGAAGATTATAATCTAAGGGAGTATCAAAAAC
>ML783798.1:1341059-1376764 GCA_009831015.1 Picea engelmannii
TTCTAAGGTAAGAACAACTTCTCACGAGCTCCATGGTGAAACCGGACATTTGGTCAATTCCTAAAACGCCATGGGATGAAAGAGTGTGTCACCTTTGTGACACTAAGAAGGTTGAATATGAAAAGCACTTTCTCTTAGATTGTCCAGCCTATACCCATATTAGATCTCGTTTTCAAAATATTGATCACACTACCAACCTCCCTAACCTCTTAACTCAACAAAAGTATGGTGATGTTGGAAAGCTTCTCTTAATGCTTTTCGAGCACAGAAAAAAAATTCTAAAGAATCACAAGTAATCACTTACCGTCTTAAGGTCTGATAGACCAATTAGGTCTTAGTGGAGGTTAATCATCATCATCATCATCAAAATTTAATTTATTTAAAAAAATGTTATGTATAAAAAGTTTATGATTTTGGTTTTTAAATTAAAGATTTTCCAATAAACGGAAAGTTGATTTTGTAAGAATTTTATAAAATTTTAGATAACTATAAATTAATTGGAAACTAAAACTTATGATTTTTATAAATATTAATTTAAATATATATATATATATATATATATATATATATATATATATATATATATATATATATATACTCAAAATTAAGGGCAATACACCTTATGTTATCCTCCTCATAGAAGTAAGTCTTTCTCTCATTGAGAGCATTGCTACAAGAACAAGATAAACAACATGGATTACAAGAGGCTCCCCAAAAATGTTTCAAACTCTAGCCAAAACCACCAATGAGTCGCGACTCAAGTAGGGATGGCATAAAGATGCCAAATCTTGGCTAAATCATTGGGCAGTACTAGAAGAAGTCATCATGTAGAATATCCATAATATTACAAATATTGTCACTTCCAAATTTAAGGAGAATATGTAGTGTGATAAGGAATTAGTGGATGGCACAATCCCTGACATCCTCAGAACCCCCCTACTCATTATTGTCATAGTTCCTCCTGTCGCTTCCCCGACACAACATCTTGAGCTCGGAAGGAGGGGTGAAAACCCCCTCATATTGGAATGTTATAGTCAACGAAATGGAAGGTGTCTGAGCCAGGTGAATGCCCTTTGAACCTTTTCCGCATCTCTATGAACAACTCTTACAATATGAAAAGGGAAAAGAAAATCATATAGGCATGGATGTCGATCTGTCGCATCCAAAACCTTCTATGACCTGGGTTCTAGGGAAATACATCCCCCAGGCACCAGTAGCGCCGAAATATGTGATCAAATCCACTAGGGTTGGAGAGCACACCCAATTCATGAAGGACCATGTTCTAATCGAAAAAACATTAGGGCTTTGGACCTTGAAAAATACCTCACTCAATGGATAAAAACCTGGTGGAGCCCAAAAGGGGACTATGAGCTCCAACTAAGCTCGAATGGATTCTTCATGGTCATCTTTTATAACTTGGAGGACAAGGATCGAATCTTTGAGAACAACGCTTACTTCTACAACTTAGCAAGGTTGTACCTATGCTTTTGGATAGATTTCTTCAGCCCAGAAAAGTAGGACTTCTCCTTCGCTCCAGTCTGGATCCACCTCTACTCTTTACCCGAGGAGTTTTGTATGGAATAAATCTTAGCGAGCATTGGAAACACACTTGGCAGGCATGTCAAATCATTAGAAGCTACCAAGAAAAGGAGGTATACATCATACACTTGTATCTATGTCTACATGAACATCTCCAAACCCTTACCTGGCCTTGGAATATCAAGATGAAGAATGGACACAAACCATTGACTATGAACACATCCCGTTTAGATGTAGAAAATGCCACGAACATAGGCACCTCTTCAGGGAATGCCCTCTCAATGCTCCAACAAAACCAGCTTTTGAAGATAAACAAAAGGATGTCATCACCCAAGTCTTGAACTAGAGAAAACAAGCCTAGAAAAAACCCAACCAAAGCAATGGACGCAGAATCCCCAACAAGAACTCCTTTGATGCCCTCCTCAATATTCTAGAAGTTGAATAGGTTGATAACCCCCATAATTCCATGGACTAGAACATCAACAAAGGAAAAGAGAAACAAAATCCAAATATAGATATGAAGTAAACAAAAAAAAATGGATACCCTTCCCCAGGCGACTACTACCACTACTATAGAAGATAAAGAAGATACCTTGATGCAAATGGATGAGCAAGAACTAGAAAACATAGATCTAGACAAGCTAGAGGAAGCCCTTAACAAACAAGATCTAGAAACCATACCGGTAGAGAAACTTCGAAAGGTCCACAAGGTTTTACTAGACTCCACTGTTGGTGCTACCTCTCAGCTAGGAGTCAGCCCTGACCTAGATCCAAATCCCAAAATAAATCCCAAAGAAGGCAGATGTCGAGGCCACAAATCAACACAACAATTGATAAAGGAAGTAGAAAATTATTTGATCAACTCAAGCCAGAAACATCGACTACCTGAGAACTTCTTCTCTCAACCCTCCAACCCTCAATGATGAAGATAATCACCTGGAATATTAGGGGGCTAAATGGGAAATCCAAATAGAGGATTCTCTGCAACTACATAAAATTAGAGGATCCTGACATCCTTCTGTTACAAGAAACTAAATGTGTTGAAAACATGGTCGAGGAGCTATTGAAGAGGTGTTGGCACACATGAAACTACATCTACACAGACTCAAAGGGAGCAACTGGTGGTCTAGATATACTATGGAATATGGCTACATTCACCATTGATTAGGCTCTTTCCATGGTAAATACCCTCACTGCCCACTATCGTTCCATTGGTTCCAACAAATATGGAGTGATCACCAACGCATATGGACCTCAAAGAAGTCAAGAGAAGTATCTCTTCCTCAACATCCTATCCTATCTCGGGATGCTTGTTGGTCACAGGCGATGGATAGTGGGAGGTGTTAGAAGTCTGTAAATTTTTCTCGGCTGAATAGACAAATGATAGAGGTAACTATTTCAACCAGATTTAGAGCTGAGGCACTAGCCTGCTCAACTCAGAGAGAGCTCTCTCGTGTCACTTGATATATCTATGGAAATCGATGGCTAGATTTGGTTTGTTTTGGGGGGTTTTAATAAAATTGTTGAAAAACTAAAGATAAACTTTGGGCTATGGGGTTAGGAATGTAGGATGCATTGACAAACCATGAAAACTATCAAGAGGAAAAGGCTAGATGAGGAAGTGACTTATGAGTTTATACTTGAAAATATAGGTGGTATCAGAAGAAAGGAAACACACAACTATATCAGAGAATTATGGTAATGAATTCTAAAATGGTTTGGAAGAGATAAACATAGTCTAAATTGCCAAGCTGAGAGCATTGAATAATGAATTCTAGACCTTTAATTTCTCAATTTAGATAGACGAAATAAAAAATGAAATGTAGAATAACAGGAATCACACACTATGAAAGAAAACGAGACTCATAACATCACCAGTTAGAATCTTTTCATAAAAATTCCAAAATATTCCTTTGCATTCATGTATTCATTCCATCCCTAGAGAATTACAAGGTTTTCCTACACAGAGGGAAGGCTCCTCTTTTCTCCCTCTTTTATATACCCTCGAGACCAAACATATATAGAGGATTTTCTCGTGGAATTTAAAATGTTCTGACTTCCTCATAATTCTAAAATAGAGACAAGTTACAAAAAGGAATAACAATTATCCTATTTTAAAGGGGTCACTAGTAACAGGTCTGTCATATCAGGACTCCCTTTTGTTAGGTCGCCATCTGTCCAAAACTTTATGAAATGTACCTAAATTTACCTAAGGATTTACCTCAGCTTGGCGATTTCCTCCTCCAGGGTACTCAACCAAGCGAGATTTTCTCTGACACTCTCTATCATCTCATTTTTGGTCTATGTCTTCTGCCTTTTGCTCCTTTTCCTCTTTTCTTCCGGATTGTAGGTGTTGTCTGCATGTTCATTTATGATGATACCCCTCATAATGGGGTTTAATATGACCCCCAACTCTGTCTCAGTTGCAAGTTCGGTATGAAATTTAGTTTCTAGTATCTGCATGACCCATCTTTCTTTCTTACTTATTGACAAGCTTGGCACATTAGTTGATAACCTATTCATGCTAGACACCGTCTGATGAGTGTTATCCATACCTTTCAAAATTTGCAGAGACTGTGATTTTTCCATCCTTTTAATTTACAGGACTCAAGAAATCAACACGGGTCGAGCTTGTTTTTCTTATGCATAAGATGGCAATTTCCCAGAGTAGGATAAAACAATTCATATCTAAGATTGATAGTCTTTGCATTTTAATCATGAATTATTGACATAGTACGTTGGTGTGCCATGCTTCATCAATCCATTTTGAATGATGAGCTTTGAGTTAGTTATGTGACGACGTCCTATTGATATGTCATCTGGGAAAGTACCTGGACCAGTGATGTGGGTGATTTGACTAACTTCCATCCTTCCCACGAGTTATTGATGTGAAATTTTAAACCATGTGACATCAGGGTTTTGGGGAAGGTGGTTTCAGGAAATCTGGTGTTCGCCCTGATCCATGTGTAAGAGCGCCACGCATTCCCCATCAAAACCACAATGGTTTTCCCTGGTCTGCCCTTGCAAAATTAAGTTATGTGCTATTTGTTAGCCCGATGTGGGCCTCAACTGTGGATCTGGGATTCTTCAAAATTGATGGTCCATCGAGATACTCCCTTCCCGCATCCGCTATATTTTTCTATATGTCGTTGGATATAGCCTGACCCCCTAAACTATCACGCCTCTACTATGGTATAGCATTTCGCTAAATTTATGAAATTTTAGATCCTGATCTAAAAATTGTTATGGTGATAACATTGGCTCCAACTGGGGATTCTATCCTCCTTGTGGGGTAGCAAAGAACTCGTAGACCCGGTGCCTGATCTATTTTGGCCTACTATGTCACTAGCATTAGTTGAAAACCAAGCTCTGCACACTTCTTCTGACTGGATGTTGGACATTTGAGTATATTATTGAAAACCGACTGTATCTAGTACTAGAAAACTCAAACTAAAAACTTCTTGACCAAAAATATTATTTTCACACTCCTATCTATTCTAAAATTTTTGAGATGAAATACTCAATCAAGTGATGTTGAAGTGCCAATGCAACCATTCAAGCAATTGGCCTCCCAATTTTTCGTTGATCACATATTTCTTAAGCAGGCAGACAAATGTAAAATATGGCAGCTGAAAACACAAGTTGAATCCAAAACTTGAATTTATGAGTAAAACAAACTCCTCTTTCAATGATGACTGTAATAGGATGTCTACAGGATCTTGAAAACCATGGAAATTCATTTCTTCTTGATGATCAAAAACAGAAAGGCAATCTTTTTTCATAAGTGTTTGTTTCTCTTCCTCTGCTTCTTCTGTTCTGAGAACATTTTCAAATAAAATGGTAGCAATAAGTTTGTCTACTCTTCCATGCATATCGACATAAATATCGACGCATTCTTGAATATCTTCAATTGTGACAGCTATATTATGTGCATCATTTTGTTCATCAAACAATTCTGATTTGGTTTCCTTAAACTTATGGAAATTTTCTTGAGGACTCTCACTCTGCCTTTCAAATGACTGAATGAGAATAAATCCTTGTTCATAAATTTCTTGTAAAAGTGGAAAGTCAATATCATGAACTATTTCACAGTCTGGAGTTCTCATGGATGCGTTTTCAGAATCCCCATCTGTGTCTATGTTGTTTAGAAATTGAACAACCACGTCATTTTCAAGGGAAGAGAAAACACTTTGAAACACTTTGTCATGTTGAAAATCTATATTGATTTCAGGAGAAAGGAAATGACCTTGAACAATAATTTCTGGAGCAACTTATTCTTCCTTTTCGGGCTGATAGTTGAACATAGACTGCAAATCTGATCTGACATGACCTTTTATGTGATTGTTCATAGAATTATCATCACCACTTCTCTCATGCCTGGAGGATTCTTGATCTGAGATACTACAAATATTTTTCTTCAATAATTCTAAAGAAGAAAAACATAATGGTAGGGTTTTCCCACCTGATTTGAAACTGTCTTCAATTTTATCCCCAATAGATGGCTGCATTTCAGCACAAGTAATAGGGTCTTCAAGCACATGAAAAGAGTGTTGTGATATCTTGTCATTTTGGTCCATTGATTTAGCATGGTTTTGCATAAGAATGGATTCATTTGCATCAATGATGATTTTAAAGTTATCTACAACTTAAATGCAACAAAACATAAAGGCAGAGAATCTCCTTCAGCTGATCCAATAATCTTTCCTCTGCAACTGTGATATGTAGGTTGAGTCATTTCACTATACTGCTGGAAAAAAAAATTCTAATAGAGAACATGCAGTTGGTTGTTTCAAGGAGTCACCATCACAATCATCATCGTATTCATCGTATATATGTAAATCAACAACATATGAAATGTTATCTAACAAGAACAACCTTGGAACGTCAACATGTTCTTCAATAAAATGATTTTCAAATTCATCTTCTTGACTGTCTACAAATGAATACATAAAACCATAAGCCCCCTGCTTATCATGGGATGGATCAAAAGCTAAATCAGCACCTCTTCTTTCAACAAGTGGAATATAATTCTTTGCAAAATCATTAGCATTGGAAACTTTGAGAGGACCTATGATATCGTCAATTCTATGCTCAAGATTCCAATCAACTATTTTCTGTTCATATTTACTTTCATGTTCTTACGCATTCAACCCCTCATTCTGGATCTATTTACATGCTTGGATGTTGTGTTGAATGTCCTGAGAATCACTAAACATTTGTTGTAAGGACTCAGGTCTTCTTTCCATCAGGAGGAAAGAAAAATATGGATGAAGAGTAGTTGCATAATGGAGCATGGCAGCAGCTTTAGAGGGTTCAATTTCTTCGGACAAATTATAATACACTGGAGAAATTTCTACTGAATACAGAAATAGCTTCATTGTTGTGTCTTTTCAAGGAATAAAACTTAGTAAGTTGCAGCTCTAAGGATTTCTCCTTGCCCCAAAACTTTAAAAAGACCTTCTTCAATTCCACCCATGAGCTGATGGTTTCTGGATGCAAATTTTTAAACCAGTGTTTGGTGTATCCTTTCAAGGATTTAGAGAAAAATCTCATACACACATCATCGTGGTCAATCTCAAATAAATCTATAAAATGATCAAACCCTTGAATGTGATTTTCAACCGAGATGATATTAGATTCTCTATCAAACACAGGTAGATACTCATAGTAATTTGGAGGGAAATCATGAAGGGCTTGGGGTATCTTTAAGGGTATATATCTATGTCAGGCCTTGGGGGATGTTGGACCAAGAAATCTGGAAGAAACATTAGCCTGGGTCTCACGAGATTCATCAATTTGTTCATTGTCATTGCGTTGCCCAAGTGGAAACTTTTATGAAAACTAGCGACAAGGTGAGGGCATGCATGTGCAACATAGAGAGGAGGAAATATAATTGCAAGTCTTTCATGATCATCAAAAAAATACAATAGCTAAGGAAATTTTTTTTGGCATGTTCAAGGAAGGAGCAGAGGCAACTTAAAATGAAAAGTAAAATGCTTTGGAAGAGGTCCCATTTTGAGTACCTATTTTCCTTCATGATGCTTTTCCTCACCCCTATCAAGGGGTCTCATCTTTCAGTGAAGTTTCTGTCTTGCGCTTGAAGTATTGAGAGTGGAGTCTCCTTTTGGAAATTCAAGATTCTTTTATCAGTGGAGTCACCTTCAAACTAATTTTTTGATGTGTGGAGTCGCTAGAGCAGTAATACAGCCAATATGTTAGGGTCCTAACCCGCACATAGGTAGAACAATATATCCAGATGTAATAAAGGTCAATATTAATAAGGCCTTTCAATAAAATAGAATAAGGTGGATGTAAGAAGACCTAATAGAAGCTTCTGCTTCTAGAAGGATCTTCCTCTAGATGCTTCTTTTTAGTATAAATAGGAGTCGAGGGTATGAGAACCCTAGCTTGGATACTATTGTAATAGAGTTCTACTCAACTGGAGGTTGCCCCCTCGAAGAGGCCCGTGAACATTTCTTTTAGATTCAAAGTGTTATTTCTGTTGTTATTCTTATATCATTTTAGTGTTATTGTGGTGAATGTTTTGGTTATATTGCTATTATTCTACCATTACTAGCATTTTATTTCAGTTCTGCATACATTTATTATCTAGTATATTACAAGTGGTATCAGAGCACTTTCCTCAATAGAAAGTGTGGGTTAAATTTTTTTCAGGGTAGGGACGTATTCCAGGGTATTTAAGCCACAGATATCTGTCATTACGCGCATAAACCCACGGTTGAGGGATTCATACATGCAGGAAATACAAGTGGTACTTAAGCGCACATCTATTGGCCACCCTTGTAACCCCTGTTGGTACCCCTTCCAGTGGTAGCACATCAGACAACACATGTGTATGGATCAGCCTAGATTACCTAAATCCCTCTTTAGATAAACCGATCGGTCCCCTGACTGCTATAGTGTCACCAAGAACAACACTTGGGAAAATACTCTCTAGTACCTGGGTAGTCGGGTAGTACGGCTAAGGGTATGGTCTATCCTCCTTAGTTAGTGCCCTGAGATATTGGGCCAAGTAATACTGTTGGACCCTGCACGTATATCAGAGAGCTATAGCACAGGGAAAACCATTTTCTGTAGAACCCTTGAATACATAACCCTTGGGGGACAAAAACATAAACAAATTAAAACAAACAAGATCTATTTCCGTGCAACTGTGTTCAGGTTGCCAAGTAAATACAATTTTTTTTCTGCTTAAGCATTTGGGCATTTCCTCTCTACAGTATTCTTCAGACCGGAGTAGAAATCTATACTTTAAAAAAAAAAATATGGAAATTTTTTCACCATTATTTGAGACCTATTCCATTGGATTCATCTCTTCGCCCTTATTACATTCATCCATATCATTTTTTCGGCCAAAATGTTTTACCTCGTCTGCCCCTTTTCAGTTTCCTCATCCTCATGGCCCATACTCGTAGCCAAGACTTGTAAGCTCGCTTCAACACCTTGCAATCTAGTCTCATTGAGACCCAACAAGAAGTGAAACAACTCAGTGCTAATGTTGTTTCCATCAATACAACCATGCAGTCCTCAATGGGGTAAATCAAACAAGACCTCACCACCCAGTTTGAATCAATATTTTTGGCACTCTGCACCAAACTGCATATCCCTATAGACAACCCTTCATATTCCTCACCTCCACATACTGAAGGTGACCATTCCTCTCATTCCCATACCTTGCAGAACCATCACTTTTAACGTGAACTACGCCTCCCGCGGGTGGATGTGAACAAATTTGATGGCTCAGACCCCACTGGTTGGGTAACCCAAATGGAACATTACTTCTCTTTATACAGCATTACAAATGACTTGGCCAAACTCCGGTATGGTGTTCTCCATCTAGATCAAGAACGTTGGCAATGGTGGCAATGGAGAAAAACTTCTCGTCAAGGGTATATTTCTTGGACACACTTTGTGGCAGAGCTTTATGAACGCTTTGACATTGACACCAACCATTTGGGCCATTTGACAAAGATGAAATAGTTAGGAATAGTGGAAGACTTTATAGCTGCCTTTGAGCGCCTGGAATTTAGAACAGAGGGCATGTCTGATGCCTTTTTCCAAGAGTGTTTTATCAGCAGACTCAAGGATGAAATTTGGGCCCATGTCCTCATGGCTCAGCCTGAAAGTTGGGTGGAGGCTACCAAAAGAGATAAAGAAGAACAACAGGTTGTATCTTCTCAAAACCACAAACCCTCCTTTATCCCTCTCCCTAAACCAGTAAATCCCACTACTCCCTCTGCTCCACTAAATATTCAAAAATTGACCAGGGATGAAATGGTTGAATGCCAACTCAAAGGCCTTTGTTATAACTATGATGACAAATATTTCTCGGGCCACAAGTGTAAAGAACAAAATATTTTTATGGCCATCTCCGAGGAGATTTCAGAAAAAGATGAAGAAACTCCCTTTGTGTCTGAGTCACCTGAATCCACTGACATAACCCCTCCCTAAGATCGTCCCGAAGTAGAACCGTTCATTTCCCTCAATGCTCTCACTGGCTTCTTCGCTCCCCAAAACCTCAAGCTAATTGGTTACATCAAACATCGGAAGGTCATCATTCTGGTTGATAGTGGCAGCACCCATAATTTTATTCATCATCGCATTGCCCAAAAAACTCATTACTACATCCATGATGTCAATAATTTCCAAATCATGATTGCCAATGGTGGTTCCACGAAATGTGGAGGGCGTTTTAAAAATGTGTGTCTCCAAATTGGTGACTACCACCTGAAATCCCATATGTTTTCTATCGACATGGGAGGTTGTGACATTGTTTTGGGTCGCATTCTCATGCATTTTAAAGACTTAACCATGAAATTTGACCAAGAGGGCCACCAATATAAGTTCCAAGGCATCACCGCTGGTTCACCTGAGATCATTAGTTCCCACTGCATGGAAAAGATGCTCAAAAAGGGTCATTCTGGTGTTATCACCCAACTCCGTGCCATACAAGCAATAGAGACACCCTCGGTACCGCAAGACCTCCAAGCCATCATTTCTAAACATCAATTGGTCTTTTCCACTCCCCAAGGCCTCCCTCCTTCCTATGGTGTTCATGATCATTCCATTCCCCTTTTACCCGAAATCCTTCCTCCCAATATCCATCTGTATCGTCACCCCTTTTCCCAAAAAAATGAAATTGAGAAAATGGTCCAGGAACTGCTTAATGCAAGCGTTATCTGCCCTAGTAAGAGACCCTACTCATCCCCTGTGGTCATGGTATTGAAGAAAGAAGGTTCTTGGCGAATGTGTTCTGACTTCCGTGCCCTCAACAAACTTACCATCAAAGACAAATTCCCCATTCATGTCATTGATGACCTCCTGGATGAATTGAGTGGTTCCCAATTCTTCACTAAACTGGATATTCGTTCGGGCTACCACCAGATACGTATGAAAGAGGCAGACTTTCCCAAGACTTCCTTTATAACTCATAAGGCCACTATGAGTTTTTGGTCATGCCCTTTGGCTTGTGTAATGCCCCCTCCACCTTCCAAAGCCTCATGAATCATGTCTTCTGTCCTTTTCTCCACCATTTTGTCTTAGTTTTATTTGATGATATCCTCATCTATAGAAAAACCTAGACAGACCATCTTGCTCATGTGGATCGAGTTCTCCATCTACTCTCTCAGCACCAACTTTTCCTGAAATAGTCTAAATGTGCTTTTGGCACCTCAGAAGTAGAATACTTGGGTCATCTGGTTGGCAAAGATGGTTTCAGGGTGGATCCTAAAAATATTGAAACTATGCAAGACTAGCCTCACCGAAAGACTCTTACGAGCTTGCATGGATTTCTAGGCTTAATAGGGTATTATCACAAGTTTGTTAAGAATTATGGGAAGATTGCACCACCTCTCACTTCTCTCCTCAAAAAGAACTCTTTCACTTGGACTCCAGCCACTGCTCAAGCTTTTTAGACCTTGAAGATGGCCATGTGCACCACTCCAGTCCTCACCCTTCCTGATTTCACAAAGACCTTTGTGTTGGAATGTGATGCCTCGGGGAAAGGAATTGGTGATGTCCTTATGTAAGAGGGTCGACCTTTGGCCTTTACCAACAAGCAACTATCTGAAAGAAATCTAGGCAAATCCATCTATGAAAAGGAAATGTTGTTTATTCTCCATGTCGTGGATCTGTGGCATCCTTATCTATTGGGGCAACGTTTCCAAATTAAGACAGACCATCAAAGCCTCAAATATTTTCTAGAACAACGTATTTCCTCCCCAGAACAACAAAAATGGGTGACTAAACTCTTTGGATATGATTATGAGATCATTTATAAGAAAGACAAAGACAATGTAGTTGTGGATGCACTTTCCCAAAAATATGAAGATGAAGGATCCCTTTTTTCTCTTTCATTCATCGTACCAGATTGGCTCCAAGCCGTTCACCAGGAATGGCTACAAGATCCCAAAAGTTCGTAGTTGATCCACCAATTGTTGTCCAAGGCTCCAGCTTCCCCAGGGTACTCTTGGCTTCATGAGGAACTTTGATACAAAGGCCGTTTGTATTTAAGTAAACAATCAAAGCTTAAATCGATGATACTTTCTGAGCTTCATGATACACCCACAACAGGGCACTCCGGGTTCACCAAAACCTATGATAGGGTCAAATGTTCCTTTTTCTGGGATGGTATGAAATAGGACATTCGTAATTTTGTAGCTGAATGTGATGTGTGTCAACACAACAAGGGAGAAACATTCAAATCGTCGGGCACACTACAACCACTCCCGATTCCACCTACTATTTGGAAGGATATCTCTATGGATTTTATTACCGGCTTACCCAAATCAGGAAATAAATCCATCATCATGGTGGTTGTTGATCGCCTTTCCAAGTATGCTCATTTCTTTTCCCTTCAACACCCATTTACATCATCCATGGTCGCTCAAATCTTCATGGATGATGTATTCAAGTTTCATGGCATGCCGCACTCTATTGTTTTTTATCGCGACCCAACTTTCACAAGCAATTTTTGGCAAGAACTGTTCAAGATACAAGGCACCGAATTGCATATCAGCACAGCTTATCATCCCCATACTGATGGCCAAATAAAAGTTGTCAACAAGTGTTTGGAAACATATTTGAGGTGTTTTTCCTCAGAAAAGAAAAATCAGTGGGCTCAATGGTTACCCCTAGTTGAATGGTGGTACAACACTTCATACCATACAGCTACACGCATGACTCCTTTTGAATTTGTATATGGATAGAAGCCACCTTCAATTCTATCATACTTACTAAGTGCCTCGAAGGTCTAGGAGGTTGACCTAACACTTATAGCTTGAGAGGCTATTCTCTGTACCCTCAAAGAGAATTTGGTCATGGCACAGAATCGCATGAAGAAACAAGCAGATCCAGGTTGCTCTGAATGTTAATTTGCAGAAGGGGATCAGGTGTTTCTTTGACTAAAACCTTACAAGCAAAATTCCCTCAAGGTCGAGCATTGTCAGAAGCTAGCACCCAAATTTTATGGTCCTTATACCATACTCAAGCATGTGGGACAAGTCTCCTATCAGTTATCTTTTCCCAGCAAATCGAAGCTACATCCTATTTTTCATGTTTCATGCTTAAAGAAGGTGATTGGAGCTAAGTGCCAAATTCAAACCAACCTCCCAGAGTTAGCTGAATAATGATCCATTTGGCTACAACCAGAAGAAGTTTTGGACCAGCGTGAGCGTCGCCTACATCAGAGAACCATTAAGGAAGTGCTAGTATAGTGGAATGATACAACTCCAGCAGACACCACTTGGGAACCAGCTACCATTCTGCAACAATTTCCTTATCTCAAGCCTTGAGGACAAGGTTATTTTTAAGGGGGCGGACATGTTAGTGTCCTAACCCACACATAGGTATAACAATATATTCGGATGTAATAAAGGTCAATATTAATAAGGCCTTTCAATAAAATAGAATAAGGCGGATGTAAGAAGACCTAATAGAAGCTTTCGCTTCTAGAAGGATCTTCCTCTAGATGCTTCTTTTTAGTATAAATAGGAGTCGAGGGTATGAGAACCCTAGCTTGGATACTATTATAATAGAGCTCTTCTCAAATAGAGGTTTCCCCCTCGAAGAGGCCCGTGAACATTGCTTTTAGATTCAAAGTGTTATTTATGTTGTTATTCTTATATCATTTCAATGTTATTGTGGTGAATGTTCTGGTTATATTGTTGTTATTCTTCCATTACTAGCATTTTATTTCAGTTCTGCATACATTTATTATCTGGTATATTACACAATAAGTGCCTAAGTGTCTGCTTCTCTCAGACTTTAGAACTCAACCATGTCGTTATTCCCAGGGAAAATTTTTCAATTTCTTCCATGACAGCGGCACCAGAATGTTAGCACTCTGTAAATGTTTCCGGACTGAATAGACAAACGACAGAGGTAATTATTTCAACCATCTTTAGAACTAAGGCACTAGCCTACTCAAATCAGAGAGGGATCTCTCGTATCACTTGATATATCTATGGCAATCGATGGCTAGATTTGGTTTGTTTTGGGGAGTTTTAATAAAATTGTTGAAGAAATGAAGATAACCTTTGGGCTATGGGGTAAGGAATGTAGGATGCATTGCCAAATCATGAAAACTATCAAGAGGAAGATGCTAGATGAGGAAGTGACTTATGAGTTTATACTTGAAAATTTAGGTGGTATCAGAAGAAAGGAAACACACAACTATATCAGAGCATTATGGTAATGAATTCTGAAATGGTTTGGAAGAGATAAACATAGTCTAAATTTCCAAGCCGAGAGCATTGAATAATTAATTTTGGACCTTTAATTTCTCAATTTAGATAGAGGAAATAAAAAATGAAAGGAAGAATAACAAGAATCACACACTATGAAAGAAAATGAGACTCATAACACCACCAGTTAGAATATTTCCATAAAAAGTCCAAAATTTGTCGTTGCATTCATGTATTCATTCCAGCCCCAGAGAATTACAAGGTTTTCCTACACAGAGGGCAGGCTCCTCTTTTCTCCCTCTTTTCTATACCCTCGAGACCAAACATATATAGAGGATTTTCTCATGGAATTTAAAACGTTCTGACTTCCTCATAATTCTAAAATAGAGACAAGTTACAAAAAGGAATAACAGTTATCCTATTTTAAAGGGATCGTTAGTAATAGGTCTGTCATATCAGGACTCCCTTTTCTTAGGCCATCGTCTGTCCAAAACTTTCTGAAATGTACCTAAATTTACCTCAGCTTGGCAATTTCCTCCTCCAGGGTACTCAACCAAGTGAGATTTTCTCCGACGCTCTCTATCATCTCAGTTTTGGTCTCTGTCTTCCGCCTTTTGCTTCTTTTCATGGATGATTTTATGGGATAAATTTCTATCATGGGCTAATTTTCCATGGTTTTTCCAAAAACGAGATTCACTATTTTAAAAATGATTCGCCCAAATTCTATAGGATAAAATTATTTTACCTTAAAAATCACCAAAATTTTATAAAAACTATATAAAATCCTTAGAAATTTGAATATTTTTACAAAAATATCTCCAAACATTTATAATTGGCATATGAAGGATTAGTAAGAATCGCCAAGGTTTCTACATTTAAAAATAAATTTACATCCTTAAAATCATCCCTGCTTCTTTTCCTCTTTGTTGTTGGATTGTAGGTGTTATCTGCATGTTCATCTATGAAGAGATCCCTCATGACGGGGTTTAATCTGATCCCCAACTTTGTCTCAGTTGCGGGTTCGGTATGAAATTTAGTTTCCAGCATCTGCATGACCCATCTTTCTTTCTTACTTATTGACAATCTTGGCACATTATTTGAGAACCTAGTCGCGCCAGACATCGTCTGATGATTGTTATCCATACCTTTCAAACTTTGTAGAGACCATGATTTTTCCACCCTTTGAATTTACAGGACTCAAGAAATCAACACAGGTCAAGCTTGTTTTTCTTATGCATAAGATGGCAATTTCCCAGAGTAGGATAAAACGATTCATATCTGATATTGATAGTCTTTGCATTTTAGTCACGAATCACTGACATAGTACGTTGGTGTGCCATGCTTCATCAATCCATTTCGAATGATGAGCTTCGAGTTAGTTATGTGACAACGTCCTTTTGATACGTCATCTGGGAAAGTACATGGACTAGTGATGTGGGGTGATTTGACTAACTACCATCCTTCCCATGAGTTATTGATGTGACATTTTAAACCACGTGACATCGGGGCCGTGGGGAAGGTGGTTTCATGAAATCTGGTGTTCGCCTTGATGCATGTGTAAGAGCGCCACACATTCCCCATCAAAACCACAATGGTTTTCCCTAGTCTTCCCTTATGAAATTAAGTTCTGTGGTATTTGTCAGCCCGATGTGGGCCTCAACCGTGGATCTGGGATTCTTCAAAATCGATGGTCTGCCGAGCTACTCCCTTCTCTCCTCTACTATATTTGTCTATATGTTGTTGGATATATCTTGACCCCATAATCTATCACGCCTCTACTATGGTATAACATTTCGCTAAATTTCCAAAATTTTAGATCCTGATCTAGAAATCGTTATGGTGATAACAGGAGGGATCTCAACATTATACTAACCCTAGAAGAAAAAATAGGCGGAAAGAAATGTCTCAACCAAGATATTTTCAAGCTCATAAACATCATTGAGAACCTCAATTAGTTGATATCGAAACATGCAATGGCTCCTTCGCCTGGTCCAATAAGTGTTCAGGCCCTTAGCAAATAGCCTACAGGCTAGATCGCTTCTAAATCTATGAAACCCTAATGTTGGAGGGAAAAATGGTGGAAGCAACCATCCTACCCAAATCTAGCTCGGACCACTGGCCAGTTCAACTTTGGCTTGATACGATTTCCACCCCAAAATTCAAACAATTCCGATTTCAAAAAATTTGGTTATCTCATCCAAAATTCCATCAACTATCCCAAGTCTGGTGGGAGAAAGAGAAGATTCAACAAGGTACCAATATGTACAGATTCCATCAACGGCTAAAAAACTTCAAGCAACAACTTCATCAATGGAACAAGGATGTCTTTGGAAATATCTTCCAGGATCAGAAAGATCTAGAGCAGAGAATTGAGGAAATACAGTGGGATATAATTCTAACAGTTCACACAGAGAACCAGCAAATGGAGGAGGAGAGCCTCAAAAAGAAACTGGCAGACCGTTACAAGCAGGAGGAAACCCTATGGAAATAGAAGTCTCGAATCAAATGGCTCAAGGAGGGAGAAAAGAACACCAAATTATTCCAACGCTCCATGATCCACAAGCGCTTCATCAACCACATCAAAAAACTTGAGGATACACAAGGTAACATTATTCTTAATCATGATGAAATTGCTTCAAAGTTGGTTAATTATTAGAAGCATCTATTTTCAAAGCCTGACATCGACAGAACCCAGCCATAAATCGCATCACTCAACATATTCCTACCCTGATAACCCCGGAACAAAAACAAGCCCTCATGCGACCTATAACACAAGAAGAAGTAGATCAGGAAATTAAGGAGATGCCTCTGGGCAAAGTTCCTGGACCTAATGGTTTTACCACAAACTTCTTCCATTATTGTTGGCCCATGATTCATGAGGAGGTTTGGAAATTATTTGAATAATTTCACATCTCTGGAAAATTCCTCCCTGCTCTAAATGCCACTTTTCTTACCCTGATCCCCAAGGAGGAAAGAGTCACCAATCCAAAGAATTCAGGCTAGTCGCGCTTTGTAACGTAATCTACAAAATCATCTCCAAGGTCATTGCAATGTGGCTCAAGTCGATCCTCCCTTTCATCATCGCCAAAGAACAATCAAGATATGTGGAGGGAAGACAGATAACGAACATTGTCAGTTTGGTTCACGAAGTCATCCGTTCACTCAAAACCACCTACACCCTAGGTATGTTAATTAAACTTGACCTTTCAAAATATTTTGATAGCCTAAGATGGCATTACATGAAATCCCTCCTACTAGCATTCGGTTTCAATAATGACTAGATTTCTTGGGTAATGCATCTCATCTCCTCTTCTTTTTTCTCCATCCTTGTTAACGGAGTCCCCTCGCAATCGTTCTCACCCACCTGAGGTATTGGGTAAGGAGATCCCCTCTCCCCTTTTCTTTTTGTCATCATGGAAAAAGGTCTAGGCCATTATATCAAATCCTCTATTCTGGATGGCTCCCTCCAAGGTCTCCATCTACATGGACTACAATTCGCTGCCTCCCACAGCAAATTTGTGGACAACGCCATGCTCTTGAACTCTCCCATAGCTCAGGAAGCCAGCAAACTCAGCAGTATTCTCAATGATTTTAGTGAAGCCTCTGGCACCTCCTTCAATCTAGACAAATCACAACTCTTCTTCTTTAACACCCCCCAACAATTCAACTTCATATTTCTTGTCTTCTTGAAATACCAATTTCCTCCCTTCCTTCCCATTGCCTTGGTATCCCCCTTTCATATTCTGCAACCTAAAATATTTCTTGGGACTCCCTTCTCCTCTCCATCTCCAATCGCCTTAACAACTGGAACTTCATATCCCTCAACCTCCCGTCTAGACTTGTCCTCCTAAAATAGGTTCTTCAAGATATCCCTGCCTATATGTTATCATCTTTGGAAGCTATGAAAAATGTTATCAAAAGTATACAAAACCTGCAAAAAAATTTCCTCTGGAATGAACATGACCCCAACAAAAAATGGGCCCTTGTCATCGGGGACAAAGTTTGCAAACTGAAATTTCTGGGGGGGACTAGGTATTCGTGACCCAGGTAAGATAAATAATACCATGAGAGCTAAAATTTGGTGGCGCTAGCTCAAAACACCAACACAATTTTGGTCCAAACTTTGGAGAAAAAAATACACTTTCAACACCCCTCAAGCTCAACTCATTCGGTTGATAGGTCGGATCCCAGGCTCTAACATATGGAATGCGTCCTGGAAAAATAAACCTCTAATACAAGATCATGCCTTATGGGAAATTAGAAATGGTTAGGGTGCTATGTTTTGTATGGACTCCTGGCAACAAATCCCCCCACTACAATCAAAGGAAAGCCTTTTCCCTTACCTAGTTCAGGAAGATTGGAAGAAACGCAAAGTAGATGACCTCTGGCTGGAGGTCCCTCTTCATCCTTCGTGGCATAGCTGGAAAGCCTCCCCACAAGAAATATAGGTGACGGTGGAATGTGATTTACAACCCTGGAAAGAAATGATAAACCAGAGGAAGATCCAGATAACTGAGGATCCAAATATTCTTTGATGGGGGCACAATCCCAATGGAACGTTCACACTCAAAGAAGGTTGTGAATGCTTTGTGATTTTTGGATGTTCTTTTGTTCATGTGATTCAATGCTTAGTGCGATGTTAGATGATAGATGAATATGATATGATAGCTTAGTGTTGAATAATGTGAATGAATGCTAGATCTGATCTCTATTGGTATGACTAGTGCTTGAATCTATTGGATCTGTGTGAATGTTGCGTTGATCTATTTTCAGGGTTTAGATGCACTGTCAACTAAGGCTGAATATTAATGAACTGTAATAACTAAGTGCTATGTTAAGGTGTTACAATCACATATCTGTGTCCCAGCTAAGTTTGCATACATCTGAGTCCTGCAACCACCCATGCCTCTACCTCGGGTGAGACTTCATCTACTTTGCAGGTGTTGTCGAAAGGACTGGTAGTTAGGGTTTTGTTGGTGTGTTGTTGTAGCATTGAACCCTGGGTTTTCCCCTATGCCAACAAATGGTTCCGTTGCTGGGACCTGAAACTAGGATTGTTGGGAACTGAGGAAGAATAATCTTTGTGTGAAGATCTGACCCGAAACTGTGAAAGATTCGTGCATAGATTAGTTGCCCTGGTGCGCAGTAATCTACTTGGATTGTGAAACTCTGTGCTAAGAAGAGAAATCTGATCTGAAGAAAAGAGGTAATATCTTGAAGCCTTGTGCTCTAAGAAAGGTAACAATAGTAAAAAGTTTTAGATCCAGAAGCTTTGTGCTCTACTGAAAGTAAGATAAGTAGAAATTTTTGTTTCAAAAATATGGATCTAGGTATGTTTGATAAATTTTGTCCTAGCCTGAAAACTAGGGCACAGCTAGAAGAAAGAAGATTTGATATGAGTAGATCTGATAAGAATAGTGAAAGATATGTTATAACTATGCATAGAAAAAATGTTTGGACTAACAAATGGATGCAGGACCCTAGAAAGATTTTTTTGCAGGTTAGATGCAAGAAAGGTTGGGGATCATTTAAGAGAAAGAGAAGATTAATCATGTGTTACAGTTGCAGAAGACTGGGACATCTTGCTAAGGAATGTCCTGATAGAATACCTAGTTGTCTTTGTTGTAAAGCTATGGACCATGAAGTTTTAGATTTCCCTAGAATGATTGTTAAACTTGAAAGAATGAATATGAGACAAGAAGACCATGAGAAAGGTCAAGATACTAAGACCATGGAAGGACCCCAAAAAGAATTAGAGGATGTATTGCTACAAATGAAAGAAGCCCTGAAATACCACCAAAATATCAACTTATCAGATATATTCAAAGAAAAAAAGTTCATAGAAGAAAGAATAGGAGACTTCAACATTGACTGTGTTCTGGATGAAGAAACACAGGTTAAACCCATTGACATTGACATTGAAATTGACTGTGTTCATTGGGAGGAATAGGATTATTTAGAGGAAAGATGTTCAACCTACGTGGAAATCTCACCCAGATGTCTATGAGTGCTCATGGAACTTCAACAGAGGAATATTTTGAGGTTGTTAAATTTATTGAGAACAATGCTCCATTTTATATCTTACTAGGAAAACCTTGTATTTAAGGGGATCATGCCAGAAGAAAAGAAGAAGAAGTCTTAGAGTAGAAGAAGAAAGAGTTGAAATATTTCATGACTAGGAGGATCGCACACTTGATTGAATAACAGGAGAACAGATCCAAGCTATTTAGAACTAGAAACTTGGATGTCGAAGTTGAAAGAACACAAGAAGACTCACAGAAGACTGAATCACCTACCCCAGATAGAGAAGAAGTATTGCCCTTGAATCCTAGGAAAGAATATCAACAACTCGAAGTTACTATGACAAGAGGAGATAAGAATTAGAATGGAAAGAGGAATACCGAGATGAAGCTCACTGGAAAGAAGGCTAGAGAACTAAGTAAGAAGAGATCAAAGATCGAAAAGTTACAGAAGGTTCCAGAGGGAACTTCACAGAAGGAAAATTTGCAAAACTGGAACTTCGCTGGGATAGCAGAACAACACCACATGGAACTTCGCCATGGTGAAGAAATATAGCCAAATGAAATAGTATAACTATTATAATGATTCCTTGAATGGGTAGAATGAAATTTATGGTCAGAAAGCTTGCCATCAGACCATTGGGACCACGCCGTAATGGATAGAATTGAATTAATGAAGGCTTCTTGCCTGTTGGAGAGATTTGTTGCCTAGTTATCTACTTATTTCTTCGAGCTTTGCACCGATAACACTTTTTCCAACCATGATTATCTGAGCCTACATATCATTTGATTTCACACAGTGATCATCGATCTATCACCATCCATCCCGTTGCATTGAGTAGTTACTCTTCAAACCCGAGATATTCAACCACGAGTTTGTATGTTCGAAGAACTTAGCGCAGTCAAAGAGTCTGTGAAGGAGGTACTCATCAACCTCATGACTAAAAGAGTAATGTCTGAAAGAGTAATGTTTGTGGGTGTACAAGCGTCATCGATGAGAGGAGTGCAAGCCTCTCCATCGACCGCTCGTGGATCCAAACCATCCCGATTCGTCACAGAAAAGAGAACCAAGCACAGAGATGAACTAGCAACAAATGCGAAGTTAATCCCGACCATCTTACCTGACTACATCCCACCTCTGGCTGGCATGGTGAGTCATGATAGTGTGCCAAGATATTTTGATTACACCATGGTTACTGCGTACCTCTCAAAGGGGATATGCGCAGTTAGAGCACAACAGGATATGATCGCAATGTTGAAGTTCAGCGACTTCAACCTAGGATAAAGAAAGAACCATAGTATTCTCACCCTGTATAAATAATTGACCAGGATGAAGGGGAAGAACTCAAAAATAATCCCCCAGCTATGGATGATGAACCTCGCACAATCCACCCTGTTGAATGTAATGAAAATCCCACACTTTGGAAGGCACCAAGAGGTTAACACTTGTGTTATGCTCCTGCTCTCATGTTACCATGGCGGCTAATTATGGCTAGACCGATGTATCACATTCGATCTGATGATGATCCATAGGATCACCGAATTAAGTATGCAAGGACTCGACTCATAGGACTTCTATCTAAGGAAAACCATAGATATCACATTTGCATAGAAGATCAAGGATACCTACAATGATGTTGATAAGGGGACACAAGGCTACAAGGTAGCTTCCATCCAGAATGGCACAATGTGCCTAGCATGCCAATTAATTTCAAGAAATATAGTAAGGAAGAATAGACCCACGCAGGTCATAGGGTTTGTCGCTGACCTCACAGGAAAATGCGTGGAAGGCCTACAGATGAACTAAGTGAAGTACCTAGTTAATCAGCGGGAATTAGACTGCCATGAAGCATAAGATCAGGGCTATGAGTTCCACTTTAGCTGGCTCTTGATCCTCATCATGTTTATTACTTGGGATATGTCAAAAGGTGCGAATTTCTTGGACATTGAGCTATTTGAGCCGCTTTTTGTGAATTTCACCACGCTCTGATACTCGAGTGATATGGGAAAATAGTGGTAGTCGAATGCAGTCTTTCACACATATTCTCTCCAACTGAAGAGGGCTATCGAAGTTGAACCTCGCATGACGCCAAACACACTACATTGGTTCCGACCCCTCATGAAGTTCTGCATAGATCGACACTTCATCTATATCACTACGTGAGCAGACAAGCATAAGGAATATAGGTTATGGTGGACTATGATTTACAACCCTGGAAAGAAATGATAAACCAGAGGAAGATCCAGATAACTGAGGATCCAAATATTCTTTGATGGGGGCACAATCCCAATGGAACGTTCACACTCAAAGAAGGTTGTGAATGCTTTGTGCTTTTTGGATGTTATTTTGTTCATGTGATTCAATGCTTAGTGCGATGTTAGATGATAGATGAATCTGATATGATAGCTTAGTGTTGAATAATGTGAATGAATGCTATATCTGATCTCTATTGGTATGATTAGTGCTTGAATCTATTGGATCTGTGTGAATGTTGCGTTGATCTATTTTCAGGGTTTAGATGCACTGTGAACTAAGGTTGAATATTAACAAACTGTAATAACTAAGTTCTCTGTTAAGGTGTTACGATCACATATCTGTGTCCCAGCTAAGTTTGCATACATCTGAGTCCTGCAACCACCCATGCCTCTACCTCGGGTGAGACTTCATCTACTTTGCAGGTGTTGTCGAAAGGACTGGTAGTTAGGGTTTTGTTGGTGTGTTGTTGTAGCATTGAACCCTGGGTTTGCCCCTATGCCAACAAATGGTTTCGTTGCCGGGACCTAAAACTAGGATTGTTGGGAACTGAGGAAGAAGAATCTTTGTGTGAAGATCTGACCCGAAACTGTGAAAGATTCATGCATAGATCAGTTTCCCTGGTGCGCAGTAATCTACTTGGATTGTGAAACTATGTGCTAAGAAGAGAAGTCTAATCTAAATAAAAGAGGTAATATCTTGAAGCCTTGTGCTTTAAGAAAGGTAACAATAGTAAAAAGTTTTAGATCCGGAAGCTTTGTGCTCTACTGAAAGTAAGATAAGTAGAAATTTTTGTTTCAAAAATATGGATCTAGGTATGTTTGATAAATTTTGTCCTAGCCTGAAAACTAGGGCACAACTAGAAGAAAGAAGATTTGATATGAGTATATCTGATAAGAATAGTGAAAGATATGTTATTCCTATGCATAGAAAAAATGTTTGTACTAACAAATGGATGCAGGACCCTAGAAATATTTTTTTGCAGGTTAGATGCAAGAAAGGTTGGGGATCATTTAAGAGAAAGAGAAGATTAATGATGTGTTACAGTTGCAGAAGACTGGGACATCTTGCTAAGGAATGTCCTGATAGAATACCTAGTTGTCTTTGTTGTAAATCTATGGACCATGAAGTTTTAGATTTCCCTAGAATGATTGTTAAACTTGAAAGAATGAATATGAGACAAGAAGACCATGAGAAAGGTCAAGACACTAAGACCATGGCAGGACCCCAGAAAGAATCATAGGATGTATTGCTACAAATGAAAGAAGCCCTGAAATACCACCGAAATATCAACTTATTAGAGATATTCAAAGAAAAAGAGTTCATAGAAGAAAGAATAGGAGACTTCGACATTGACTGTGTTCTGGATGAAGAAACACAGGTTAAACACATTGACATTGACTTCGACATTGACTATGTTCATTGGGAGGAATAGGATTATTTAGAGGAAAGATGTTAAACCTACATGGAAATCTCACCTAGATATCTATGAGTGCTCATGGAACTTCAATAGAGGAAGAGTTTGAGGTTGTTAAATTTATTGAGAACAATGCCCCATTTTCTATCTTACTAGGAAAACCTTGGATTTAAAGGGATCATGCCAGAAGAAAAGAAGAAGAATTCTTAGAGTAGAAGAAGAAAGAGTTGAAATATTTCATGACTAGGAGGATCGCACACTTGATTGAATAATAGGAGAACGGATCCAAGCTATTTAGAACTAGAAACTTGGATGTCGAAGTTGAAAGAACACAAGAAGACTCACAGAAGACTGAATCACCTACTCCAGATAGAGAAGAAGTATTGCCCTTGAATCCTAGGAAAGAATATCAACAGCACGAAGTTACTATGACAAGAGGAGATAAGAATTAGAATGGAAAGAGGAATACCGAGACAAAGCTCACTGGAAAGAAGGCTAGAAAACTAAGTAAGAAGAGATCAAAGATCGAAAAGTTACAGAAGGTTCCAGAGGGAACTTCACAGAAGGAAAATTTGCAAAAATGGAACTTCGTTGGGATAGCAGAACAACACCACATGGAACTTCGCCATGGCGAAGAAATATAGCCATTGGAAATAGTATAACTGTTAGACTGATGCCCCGAATGGGTAGAATGAAATTTATGGTCAGAAAGCTTGCCATCAGACCATTGGGACCATGCCGTAATGGAAAGAATTGAATTAATGAAGGATTCTCGCCTGTTGGAGAGATTTGTTGCCTAGTTATCTACTTATTTCTTCGAGCCTTGCACTGATAACACTTTTTCCAACCGTGATTATCTGAGCCTGCATATTATTTTATTTCACACAGTGATCATCGATCTATCACCATCCATCCTGTTGCATTGAGTAGTTACTCTTCAAACCCGAGATATTCAACCACGAGTGTGTATGTTCGAAGAACTTAGCACAGTCGAAGAGTCTGTGAAGGAGGTACTCATCAACCTCATGACTGAAAGAGTAATATCTAAAAGGGTAATGTTTGTGGGTGTACAAGTGTCATCAATGAGAGGAGTGTAAGCCTCTCCATCGACCGCTCGTGGATCCAAACCATCTCGATTCATCACAGAAAAGAGAACCAAGCATAGAGATGACCTAGCAACAAATAAAAAGTTAATCCCGACTATCTTACCTGACTACATCCCACCTCTGGCTGGCATGGTGAGTCATGATAATGTGCCGAGATATTTTGATTACACCATGGTTACTTTGTACCTCTCAAAGGGGATATGCACAGTTAGAGCACAACAGGATAAGATCACAACGTTGAAGTTCAGTGACTTCAACCTAGGATAAAGAAAGAACCATAGTATTATCACCCTATATAAATAATTGACCAGGATGAAGGGGAAGAACTCAAAAATAATCCCCCAGTTGTGGATGATGAACCTCGCACAGTCCACCCTGTTGAATGTAATGAAAATACCACACTTTGGAAGGCACCAAGAGGTTAAAACTTGTGTTAAGCTCTTGCTCTCATGTTACCATGGCGGTTAATTATGGCTAGACCTATGTATCACATTCGATCCGACGATGATACATAGGATCACCAGATTAAGTATGCAAGGACCCGACTCGTAGGACTTCTATCTAAGGAAAACCACAGATATCACATTAGCACAGAATATCAAGGATACCTATAGCGATGTTGAGAAGGGGTTGCAAGGCTACAAGGTAGCTTCCATCCAGAATGGCACAATGTGCCTAGCATGCCAATTAATTGCAAGAAATCTAGTAGGGAAGAACAGACCCATGTAGGTCATAGGGTTTGTCGTTGACCTCACAGGAAAATGCGTGGAATGCCTACAGATGAACTAGGCGAAGTACCTAGTTAATCAGCAAGAATTAGACTTCCATGAAGCATAAGATCAGGGCTATGAGTTCCACTTTAGCTGGCTCTTGATCCTCATCGTGTTTATTACTTGGGATATGTCAGAAGGTGCGAATTTCCTAGAAATTGAGCTATTTGAGCCGCTTGTTGTGAAGTTCACCACGCTCTGATACTCGAGTGATATGGGAAAATAATGGTAGTCAAATGCAGTCTTTCACACATATTCTCTCCAACTGAAGAGGGCTATCGAAGTTGAACCTCGCATGACGCCAAACACCCTACACTGGTTCCAACCCCTCATGAAGTTCTGCGTAGATCGACACTTCATCTATATCACTACGTGAGCATATGAGCATAAGGAGGAGATTCATTCGTACTACAAGCTCACAGAAGAAGACCTCGAGGAGATAACTAAGGATTGTTCAACAAACCTCCTTATCCCCGCTAATCCTGCAGAGATGTCTGACCCCAAATTTGACAGCTCAGAGGTCAGTCACAAAGAACATGACACACTTGGAACCAGCAGAAGGAATAAGACCTTAGAAGTCCAAAACTTAAGCAATGCATCAGAAAAAAATTCTTCAGTATCACCTGGCTGAGGGGGTGATGACGAAGTAGAAGAGATAAATGGAAAATAATATGAGAAGAAGCAAGTTGAAGTAACATTGCCTAGAGATAAGGCTAATCCCTTGAAGAAGAGGAATGTTTCTCCCCTGAGACCCTCTTCCCGAAAGAAATCCAGAGTCACCTTGACCAAGATGCAGACTGTGCTCATTATCGATGACTTTGACTTCATCATCGCAGATGTAAACGACGCCTTGCAGGAAATCTTGTAGAAACATGAATCTAAGCAGGAGGAGATGTAAAAAAGAATCAAGGTTGAGCTTTGAGGGGTACAGTAGGCCCTTCAGTCTAGTCGTGCAGTGTCCACTGCGCCCCTACCGTCGGAAGAACCATAGTTGGCAGATGAGCTAGCCCAACTCTGTCAACTAGCTAATGCGACCCAAGCTCGCCTTCGTCATGCACAGGAAGAAACAGAACAAGCCACCCAAGGCTTGAAGTAAGGTAAAAAAGTATTCGTAGAACAATGTCAAGTTGCGGAGCAGGAGAAGGTTGCTCTCCAGACAAAGTTTGAAGAGGAAGCATAGATTCAGCAAGAAAAATAACAATTGTTCGCAGAACAAATCAAAGTGAAAGAAACAGTCAACAGAGCATTTCTCTCTGTGACAGGATTATAGCCAAAGGCAGAAGACTGAGTTGAGCATCAAGTAGAGCATCTCACAGAAGCTATCCAACAGCTATAGAAAATAATAGCAGAATTAGAGCTCTTCACAGTGCCCGACACCCCGCAGGATGTGAGGGATCAAAGAGATGCAACTGCTCAAAGTGCAATTGAGAGAATAAAGGCCCTTGCCATGAAATGTAAACAACTAAGTGATTGCAGTGACTAGACTTATGATATACTCACTAAGAATCCATAACTAAAGGCACAGGAGTCATAGGTCCAGGAGGTGAAGCAGCAAGCAGAAACAATACAGGCGCAGTTGAAGCCCCTATCAACTATTGAAAGGATGAAGCGATCCCAAGAGCAGCGCACTGCTCAACAACAGGTCCACACCATTCAGAGCAGATTCATGGAAGTGAATCAGAGGCTCCAACCTATACAGGATAAGGCTTTCCAACTGTTCTCAGAGATCAAAGGCCGAGGAGCAGAACTAGAGCAAGTAATCACTGTAGCCATAGATGATTTTAGGGGCTAAATTTCGCTCATGGGCTAATTTTCCATTGTTTTTCCAAATACGAGATTCACTATTTTAAAAATTTGATGCAGGAGCATCTCTCCATGTCATCCAGCCAGCCACGTCAGCGAGAATGCATTCGACACTAAAAGAGAGGCGCAACCTCATTTAAATTTAAATTGAATGTAATTAAATGCTTAGGCTGGTGAGCCATGGAAGTTGTGCCTTTGTGCAGGCTGTAAATAAGATCGGCTTTAATGCTAGATCGACTGAGATCTAGATCCAGATGCTGGACTAGATAGCCATTTATTGTAATTGAATAGAGTAGGTAGACCTGGAGGGAAGCACTCGATGAGCCCCTCGGGTAAAAAAGATTTTTAGGTCTCATTTTTGGGTAAGTGAAGTAGGGGAGTTAGATGAGTAGGAGAGTTGAAGGAGAGCCAGAGAGAGCTCGAGAACACCTTGTACAAACAAGCATTTGCCATTGTTAATAGAACAGAGCAGTTTTTCCTGCATATATTTTGTATTGTATGGATGTCTGTGAGTGTTCTTCATATGTTGTGAATGTATGTTGTGGTTGTACATTTGCAGGAGTGTGTTTGATTTCCAGGGTGGAAGGTCTTTGAGGTTTCATGCCAGGAGGGCGTGATAGAGAACTGCGGTCTCTGAATACTGGTGCACTGAGGATGCACTTCTATACACTGTGGGGATCAGACAAAGGCATGTTGAGGCACAAGAGCTGGAATCGACAACTCAGAGGAGTGAAGACCTCAAGGTTGTTGAATACCTTGGAGGCAAGGCTGTGTATGAGAGACACAGTTGCAGACATAATTCTGCTGTGAATTCTATAGAGCTCTGCCAGGAGGGCATTGAGCATATGCATAAGGTGCAGTTGAAGGAACTCTGTTGTGAGTTCAGACAGAATCTCTAAGGAGTTCTTTGAAGCTCTGCTAGGTGGGCATTGAGCCAGTGCAAGGAGTGCACAGAGGAAGGAAATCTGTTGTGAGTTTAGATAGAAGCTAGAATCACTGAGGATTCTGAGAGCTTTGCCAGGAGTGCATCGATCAAGTGCAAGGAGTGCACGAAAGAAGACAGAAATATTGAACGTTATGTGAAAGGGAAACTCCGTCAGGAGGGCGTCGATGAAGTGAGTCAGCATAGCAGTCATCAGGAAATCGGATTTTCTGAGGACAAGGAAATGGGACATCGAAAGTCTCGAAATCCCGGAGGAATCAGGACTGTCCATCTGGAAGGACGCGTGGCAGTGATCAGCGTCATCAAGAAAAGCCCAATAAGGAAGCCATCCATCGGTTTTTGGTCCATCGAGATATCGGGAATCCCGTAGATGTGGTGTTTACTCCTTTTGAAATCGTGAGTCGTGATACCCCGATGAGTGGGGGCCAGCTGTCAGCACATCAGGGCAGAGGAAAGAGCCATAGTGGAAGCCAGCTATCAGTGCAGCAGAGAGTTGGGATTCGAGGAGTCGGGAATCCCATAGGAATATGTATTTTGGCATCGCAAACTCCATAACCCTAACGGGGATAAGGTTGTGGTCATGGAGTAATGGTCACGTGGACCCGGGGCTGAGCCAGGAGGGTTAGCTAGGGTTAAAGCGTGTCGGGAATCGGAGGATCACGGATCCAGGGGAGGATTACACTTTGACATCGCAAACCCCGAAACCCCGACATAAGTATATGGCTGCGGTCATATAGGAGAAGGTCACGGGGACCAGAATCCTAGCCAGGAGGGCTAGCGCACAAAGGGTGCATCGCATTTTTGAGGTTTGAAATCCCGACAGGAAGGTAAGGCTGTGGTATTATGAATTCTGGTCATATGGACCAAGAACCTAGCAGGAAGGATAGCGCGTGAAAAGGGTGCATCAGCGATCGGGGAATCGAGAGGACAGTGACTCTCAACAGCGGGCATACCGAAACCCCGAAGCCTGATAATAGTTTTCCTGTGGGGAAATTGTTCACGGCGAGTGCAGGAGGCCGTGCAGAGGGAAGAAGGAAGACCTGTGGGTCAGATTTCATTAGGGATTCCATTGGAAGAATCTAAAGAGCCACTTCGTCTCTGTGAAAGGGGATTTTGATCAATCCTGTGAGCGGGCGAGGAGTTTGTCGAAGGAGGCAAACCTTGTACTGTGTCAAGTGGTATCAGAGCAGGATTATGTTTGTATATTGTAGAAAGAGGAGGCACGAGGAAGACAGAGCATTGAAGGACTCTGTAAGGACTTGTTTGCAAGTAGGCAGCAGTCCATAGACAGTCAGCAGGACTGTAAGATGATGGAGTTGGTAGAACTCTTGGTGCGGAGTGACAGTAGCAGGACTGCTAGGAGAGAAGACAGAGATAGCACCATGGTTACTAAAGGCCATAGGCATGCTAGGAGGAAGAGCCAAGCAGAGAATCTTGTTGAATTAAGGGAAGATATAGAAAATCTTGCATTGAAGATACGACAGGATAAGGAGCCGAGATGGGTGTATGAATGGCCCATGAAAGAAGCCAAAAGAAAAATGACCAGTCAAGGAAATGATGGTCCGAAGATAGTGGAGGTTGTTTACAAGATGGTTGAGGTATGTAAACCAGAGATTGGTAGAGGTCTCGATGATGAAGAGGATGAATTGGGATCGTTTTAGGATCTCAAACACTGCTAGGAGGGCAGGGAAGTAGAAATTCCAGATTGCTAGGAGGGCAACAGATTGAGATCACTGTGGGATCTCAAGGACTGTCAGGAGGACAACCAGGGAATTTCACATTGTCAGTTGGGCAATGATAAGAGGTCACTGCAGGATCTTGAAGACTGTCGGGAGGGCAGGGGAAGCATCTCAGACTGCCAGGTGGGCAGAGATGAGAATTTGAGACCATTTGAAGGTCTCATGGACTCGGAGGAGAGTTTAATTCAGCAAGGAGTGTTGATGAAGATGGGATCGGTTGATCTCATAGTCTTCCAGGAGGGAAGCGGAAGCATCCCATGTTTCCAGGTGGGAAGCGATGAGTAGATGAGACTATCTGTGGGTCTCATAAACTCAGAAGTGAGTTGGAATCAGCCAGGGGAGATGACAGAGAAAGTGCGCTCAAAGGTGAATTTGGATCAGAAAATGCAGCTGACAGAGGTGAAAGATCAGGATGATCTTCTGATGATTGGGATAATTGGGATATTCATACCATGTGCCCAGGAGGAGGAAGAAATTTGTGTTGTAGATGGTGCAACAACAGAACAATCACAGCTGACGATGATTGTCAAGGAGGAATTGGAGCAGGTTTTGGAAGCTTCCCAAGAAGGAAAAGAGAGAGAGCATTCTGAGGAATGGCTCAATAATTTCGTCCATGGAGCTAAAAAGTAAGAAGCTATAGCACTGAAGATAGAAGAAAAGGAAGCCAAAGAGTCGACAGGAAGATTTACTACTCCATAGGAGATGGAGATAGAGATGCTGGAGGATTGGTTGAACAATCCAGGGCCAGCAAGAGAACTGGCAGAAGTTGAGCTGTCAGGGAAGGTGATTGAACAGAAAGTCAGTTAGGAGGATACTGCAGAGCTAAAGTCTACAACAAAGTGGCAACTTGAGGCCATAGATGAAGATGAAGAGGATGGCATGGGAGATCATAGCGATCTGCCCAATTGCATAATTTTTTTGCAGCTGAGGAGACTGCAAGAATAGGGCTAGCCACTGGAGCAGCTGGACAAGGTGATAGAAGAGATCAGAAGGCTGATGTTAGGGTCAGCAAAGACTGTCAGTGAGGAGAGGCTAGGCAGAAAAGAGGCAGCAGCAGTGGCACAACAGAAGCAGCAACAACAGTAGAATGGAGAAGATGGGAAGCTCTAGATATTTGTTTGGGATCTAGGAGGATTTCCAACCGCTTAGAGGGGAAGTGCATGAGCAGGAGATCATGATTTTGCAGCTGAGAAGTTTGATGCAGGAGCGTCTCTCCACGTCAGCCATCCAGCCACGTCAGTGTGCATGCATTCGACGCTAAAAGAGAGGCGCAACCTCATTTAAATTTAAATTGAATGTAATTAAATGCTTAGGCTGGTGAGCCATGGAAGTCGTGCCTTTGTGCAGGATGTAGATAAGATCATCTTTAATGCTAGATCAGTTGATATCTAGATCCAGATGCTGGACTAGACAACCATTTATTGTAATTGAATAGAGTAGGTAGACCTGGAGGGAAGCGCTCGATGAACCCCTCAGGTAAAAGAGATTTTTAGGTCTCATTTCTGGGTAAGTGAAGTAGGGGAGTTAGATGAGTAGCAGAGTTGAAGGAGAGCCAGAGAGATCTTGAGAACACCTTGTACAAACAGGCATTTTCCATTGTTAATAGAACATAGCAGTTTTTCCTACATATATTATGTATTGTATGGATGTCTGTGAGTGTTCTTCATGTGTTGTGAATGTATGTTGTGGTTGTACATTTGCAGGAGTGTGCTTGATTTCTAGGGTGGAAGGTCTTTGAGGTTTCATGCCAGGAGGATGTGACAGAGTACTACGGTCTCTGAATACCGGTGCACTGAGGATTCACTTCTGAACACTGCGGGGTTCAGACAAAGGTGTGCTAAGGCACAAGAGCTGGAATCGACAACTCAGAGGAGCGAATACCTCAAGGTTCTTGAATACCTTGGAGGCAAGGTTGTGTATGAGAGACACAGTTGCAGACAAAATTCTGCTGTGAATTTTGTAGAGCTCTGCCAGGAGGGCATTGAGCATATGCATAAGGTGCAGTTGAAGGAAATTTTTTGTGAGTTTAGACAGAAGCTCTGCCAAGTGGGCATTGAGCCAGTGCAAGGAGTGCACAGAGGAAGGAACTCTGTTGTGAGTTCAGAAAGAAGCCAGAATCACTGAGGATTCTGAGAGCTCTGCCAAGAGGGCATCGAGCAAGTGCAAGGAGTGCACGAAATAAGATAGAACTGTTGAACGTTCCATGAAAGGGAGACTTCGCCAGGAGGGCGTTGATGAAGTGAGTCGGCATAGCAGTCATTAGGAAATCGTAGTTCCTGAGGACAAGGAAATGGGACATCGAAAGTCTCGAAATCTCGGAGGAATCGGGACCGTCCATCTGGAAGGACGCGTGGCAGTGATCAGCGTCATCGGGAAAAGCCCGATAAGTAAGCCTTCCATCGGGATATCGGGAATCCCATAGACGTGGTGTTTACTCCTTTTGAAATCGTGAGTCGCGATACCCCGATGAGTGGGGGCCAGCTGTCAGCACATCAGGGCAGAGGAAAGAGCCATAGTGGAAGCTAGCTGTCAGTGAAGTAGAGAGTTGGTATTCGAGGAGTCGGGAATCTTGTTGGCATATGTATTTTGGCATCGCAAACCCCATAACCTCGATGGGGATAAGTTGTGGTCATGGAGTAATGGTCACGTGGACCCGGGGTTGAGCCAGGAGGTCTAGCTAGGGTTAAAGCGCATCAGGAATCGGAGGATCGCGGATCCAGGGGACGATTACACTTTGACATCGCAAACCCCGAAACCTCGACATAAGTATATGGCTGTGGTCATATAGGAGAAGGTCACGGGGACCAAAATCCTAGCCAAGAGGGCTAGCGCACAAAGGGTGCATCGGGTTTTTGAGGTTTGAAATCCCGATAGGAAGGTAAGGCTATGGTCTTATGAATTCTGGTCATATGGGCCAAGAACCTAGCAGGAGGGCTAGCGCGTGAAAAGGGTGCATCGATGATTGGGGAATCGAGAGGACAGTGACTCTCGACAACGGGCATATCGAAACCCCGAAGACCGATAACGGTTTTCCTGTGGGGAAATTGTTCATGGTGAGTGCAGGAGGCCGTGCAGAGGGAAGAAGGAAGACCTGTGGGTTAGATTTCATCAACGATTCCATTGGAGGAATCTAAAGAGCCGCTTTGGCTCAGTGAAAGGGGATTTTGATCGATCCTGTGAGCGGGCCAGGAGTTTGTCGGAGGAGGCAGACCTTGTACTGCGTCAAAATGTTTCTCCCAAATTCTATAGAATAAAATTATTTTAACTTAAAAATCGCCAAAATTTTATAAAATCCTTAGAAATTTGAATATTTTTACAAAAATATCGCCAAACATTTATAGTTGGCATATGAAGGATAATTAAGATTCGCCAAGGTTTCTACATTTTAAAATAAATTTCCATCCTTAAAATCATCCCTGACTGTAGTTGAACAATGATTAGAGGGATATGTCAACGATGTTGTTATCCAAGAGTTCACTTAGCAGGAGGCCATGGCACAGCAGCAAGTCAAAGCAGCTCGATCCAAGCTCAAGGCTTTTGAGGCAGAATTACCCAGATCAGAGTGACTTGGGATGAGTCACAGGTGAGTGTTGGGGGCCTGTTGGCCCTTGACCAAGTTTTGAGGATCCTTGGTCATGTTTGACCTATTTTTGGGACTTTGACAGGCTATCAAAGGCAGAGCTCAAGATGAAGCGGATATCGCAGGATCTCGGTCCTCTTTTAGGGAATTTTTGGGCTTTGGTCTTATGTAATGGGTATGGGTATGATGGCCCATGGTCTTACCCATGCTTAGGCCTATTTTGTAATGTATAAATAGAAGTCTAGGTGATGTCAGAAGTAGTGAATAGTTACTAGTAGTGACTAGTCAGTTGCAAGTGTGCTAAGTGATAAGTGCTAAGTGGTAATTGCTTTGTACATATTGTGTGAGGCTTGGAGAGCTAAGTGCAAGTGAATGTAAGAGACTGTGGAAGGATTTTGTGTTATAACTCAAGGAAGGAGGATCTAGTGAGGTGCACAGATCTCCTGTCCTCTGTGGATTCGATTTAAAGGTTGTGTGCATGTAATAAGATTGATCAAAGATAATAAAGAGGATGACTAGTTGATGGACGTATCCCTAGGGTGGGGGTGAACCATGTATATCCTGTGTTGTGAATGCTTTGTTCTTTTTGGATGTTCTTTTGTTCATGTGATTCAATGCTTAGTGCGATGTTATATGATAGATGAATCTGATATGATATCTTAGTGTTGAATAATGTGAATGAATGCTAGATATGATCTCTATTGGTATGCTTAGTTCTTGAATATATTGGATCTGTGTGAATGTTTCGTTGATCTGTTGTTAGGGTTTAGCTGTGTTGTGAACTAACGTTGAATATTAACGAACTGTAATAACTAACTGCTTTGTTAAGGTGTTACAATCACAGATCTATGTCCCATCTAAGGTTGCAGACAGCTGAGTCCTGCAACCACCCCTACCTCTACCTCGGGTGAAACTTCATCTGCTTCGCAGGTGTTTCTGAAAGGGTCGTTAGTTAGGGTTTTGTTGGTGTGTTGTTGTAGCATTGAACCCTGGGTTTACCCTTGTGACAACATCCACCACCCCCTGAACTCTATAAAGTAAACTTTGATCGGGCCTCCAAGGGAAATCATGAGTTAGCTGGATATGGAGCAGTCATCAGGGATAGTATTGGACATCTTCAGTACCTCTTGGTCGAGCATCTGGGATATGACATGACCAATTTAGCATAATTGTGGGGCCTTGTTAGAGGAATCCAAATGGAAACAAATGTAGGACTCACTTGCCTTATAATTGAAGGGGATTCCAAAGTAATCATTAATCTTGTTGCCAAAATCATTAATGGCAATGATCCTGAAAATATTACCCCCAGTTGGAATCTTCTAGGCCCCTTAAACAACTTGAAAACCTTAATACAACCTTCTCTAGTGATCATCACTTCACATCTGTCAAGAATCCAACCAGGTAGCAGATATGTTAGCAAATGAAGGTGTTTCCTCTCCTTTGTGCGACATCTTCATCAACACGAGGAAATATTAGGACACGTCGTTGCTGCTTCAGTGCAAGAAGATGGATCTCCAAGACATTCTACTCCCAGATGGGGTGACATCTGGAAATAGTGAGAAAGGTGGTGTGTAGGTTGTTGATTAAGGTTGGTTGTCATTGATGTCAACCCTTGAAGAAAGGCCCATTGCACAAAGGTTTGGGTAATGGACCCAATAGTGTTTGATGTAAATATGGCTCATTATTATTTTGTCATGGTTGATAAGAAGTAAATATGGATGAACTCCAAAGTGGTCCCCTTATGGTGAAATCCCTCACGGGAAGATGCTTTGTGGAGTAAGAGAACCCATGCTTAATTGTGGAATAATGAGATGAAAGAAAGTGAATTTG
>ML783798.1:1394025-1408972 GCA_009831015.1 Picea engelmannii
GTAATGGACCCAAGTTTGTTTGATGGGTAATGGTATGAGTTATGATATATTTTCAGATAATAATATTCTATATGGATAGTACATGTCATTCCATTTTTAGTGGTATGTAGAACGTCACATAACTCCTCACGGTTTGAGAGTTACGGCCTTACGAAGTTGGAGGACCCTCATATGTCATCTAGAAGCCCCAAAAGGTCAAAGTAATCAAAGTGGTTTAAGAGATTTTTAAAGGTAAATAATAAAGTGAAGTGATGAGTGTATTATAATTCAAAATGAATACAAAATAAATTATTTCAATAATAATTTTAATGGAGAAATTAGAAGTGGACCCAACCCTAAAATAAGGAAAGTGGGGCCAAGTGACCTAGAAGATGTTTTTAAGGAAGCTACTTGGAGAGTATAAATAAGAGGCAAGGCTCTCTCATTTGAATCACACTTGAGAATATTGAATATCTATAGGTGTTTGAGGTTTAAAAATTATATCTAAGCCTAAATTCTGAGGAAAGTGAAGAAAAGAAGGCCGAAATTCAAGGAAGGATAAATTCTTTTGATGGTGCTTTCTAAGGTATGTTATTTTCGGGTCATCTCACCATTTTCGCTATAACTTGTTTTCTATAATGATTCAGATCCTGAAATTTCTATGAAAGTGAGAAAACATATCCAACTATATGTGGTTAAAAATTCATCTTGTGGGTCGTTTTATTTTGTGAGTTACACTCTGTGGAAAATAGGGTTTTTGGCCAGTCCTGAAACTAGTCAAAATCCGGTGTTTCGGGTAAAAACATCATAAATTCTTCATAACAGATCCAAATTCAGTGAGACAAAATGTGTTGGTTAGGGTATAGTCTTTAGTATGTTTTTTAATATTTTCATATCATTTCATCAAACATGTTGTGTGGGGCACGCTCTACAAGGTCGCTCTCTAGAATAAGCCAGAATTCAGCAAGGTTTGTCATTTTTGCTATAACTCATTTTCTGAGAGGTTCCAAGTAGTGCCACTTGGAGGAATTTCATAAAACACACTGAAGAACATTTTGTATCAGTTTTAGAGCTTTATACATTACAGGTTCAAAGTTATGATTACTTCAAGTTAGGGTTGTTGACTAATCCAAAACTAGGCATGTGAGACTAAAGAAAAGTTTGATGAAAATGATAGTATATTGTTTTTAAAAGTTAAGGAAGGTTTGTAGGAATGTGATCATATACACCAGGTCTATTACAAAGCTACAAATCATATTTGGATGATAAAATTGATGAGGGATTTTGGTTGTGGCACATGTTGAGTACATGCTTGAGACAAGTAGTTGATGAGTTGACACATACATGAAGTGTATAGTTGATGATGTTGGTAAATATTGATGATTCATAGTTTATGAGTAGTTGAAACATGATTGGAACATACTTGGCACATGGTTGGATGCACTTGGTTATGGTACAGGTTGATTACAGTTTGGTGCATGGTCGATGCACTTGTTTATGGTACAGGTTGATTACAAGTTGGTGTATGGTTGATGCAATTGTTGATGGTACAGGTTGATTACAGGTCGGTGAATGTTTGATGCACTTGTTTATGGTACAGGTTGATTACAGGTTGATAACAGGTTGAGGTATAGGTTGATGCATGGTTCAGACTTATTGGTACAGGTTTATAGCAATATATCTCACAGTGATAGTGTGACAGTGGTTCCATCATTCTACTTCTACTTTAGGGTGGCAGGACATGGCAAGGATAGGTGGTTGTAGCCACCTTCCGGTTGTAGCCAAAGAACATTGGGGGTTGTAGCCTCCTTCTGGTTGTAGCCAGATATTTGTGGAGTTGGAGCTTCCCTCAGGTTGTAGCCTGAGAAACTAGGAGGTTGGAGCCTCCTTCCAGTTGCAGCTGAAAAAAAAGGAAGTTGGTGCTTCCAATGAATGTAATTCTTCAAGACATATAAGAAAAAAAATTATGTGGTTTTCTCTCGATTTGGGTTTCCACGTAAAACACTGGTGTACTGTGCATGTGTGTGATTGTTTATTTATTACTGCTCATTATTCGATAATAATTCTACATTGATATAACATTTGAAGAAAAAGGATTATAATTACGTTATTACTGATTCACCCCCCCTCTCAGTAATCCAACATATGCAGCCTGGGGAGTTATTACCCTGAACCATTACCCTCATCCCCACACCATTTGAATGACTGGACTTACCATCGCACTTATGGTAGTGTGTTGCTCTACCTCTGGAAACTTAATGGATATGCATGCAAACTAACTCTGGAGATGTGCGATGGGTACTCTTCCTTGGGCTAATGTCACTTCGGCTTTCATTGTTCCCCTCATTAGTATTCAATCGACCGATATGAAGGTAAGAGCTCTAGGGTATTATGTCATTCACCAAGTTTTGTTTCCTCTCTGGTTCTCTCGGTCTCCTGTGCATTCATTGGTGAACCTCCTCCTGTCGCATCCCTCCCTCTGTCGGTCACCTCTCTCATTCTCCTTTTCACCTGTGCAACTCCATTATCTTGGAATTCACCTCCATTGCCCCATATTCACTATTATCCTTCAATCATGCCCGAGAGAGTGGTAAACCCAAAAGGAGGCCATTGTATTATAGTTTCATTGCGAGGTGCATCTGCTCTGACCCTTCGTAGCCCCTCCCTCTGACTGGATCCCCTAGAAGAGGCCATAATTGGACTGAGACTCCCCCTCCCTCCCCTCATGCCTAGAAATTGCCACCATCCCCTTTTGAAAATATGCATGGCATGGGAAGCTCACTGGTGGAAGAAGAAATTCCTCCTCCTGTGCATCAGCCCTTGAATTCCCCGCTCGAGCCTAGTATCATCACCAGGCCCCAACCCCATCCTATGGAGCATGGAAGATGCATGGCGGAGGAATAAATTCCCCCCAATTGGTTGGCAGATTGGATTGCCAAGAACTCTATCCCTGGGTTGGATGAGGAAGTGGAAGCGGATACAGATTTTGATATGGATATAGTTGAAGCAGAAGCAGAAGCGGATGGGAAAATTGAGCAGACTATGCCCAACCCTCATCTCCTTTAGGATGACCACCTATAATTAATATTTGATATGCAGAGAATCCCGAAGGAGAAAACTCAGAATCAATGCACTCTTAGTTGGTGCATGGACCTCCTGTTTGACTCTTTTTCAGATGCTCCAAAGAAAACACGTTGTTTGACCTGCGAACATAATTGTTTCTTCACCTATAGCACCGATGGACGTCTGGGTTTGCCAAATTTCTAGCTTCTCTCTCAGTTTACATTTCAGGACTCGACTCTTTTCATTTTGGTTAAGTTTTGTGATATATATCTAGAGCCTTGGCGTCCATGAGCTCTAGTGCATGACATCAGTCACGTCTAACATTAGTAATATGACATCTGGCAAGCTGAACTATGAAAAAACTATTAGGATTATTAAATGTTTTGGTGAATGACCTATTCTGGTTTCCCTGATGTGGCGGAATAGGTGGCAAGCAAGGATCATTGTACTTTTTTGAAGCTCTTAAGGTAATACATATTTTCTCTTTTATTTACAAAAAAAGGAATTAGTGGATAAAAGGAAATTAACATACCACAAGGAGGTGGTCAACCCTAATTTAGAAGATCAAAATTACCTCTCAGTTTTGAAAAGTGCAATGAAGAAAATCAACATTGCTAAAACAAGAATAAACTCTCACGAGCTACATAGTGAAATTGGGCGTTGGACAGCTCCCAAAACAACATGGGATGAGAGAATTAGTCACCTTTGTGACACTAAGCGGGCATAAGATGAAAAACACTTCCTCTTGAATTTCTCTACCTATACCCATATTATATCCCAAATTAAAAATATTTTCCACATTATTAATCTTCCTAACCTCCCAAGTCATCAAAACTATGGTGATCTTGGAACGCTTCTCTCAATGCTTTTTGAGCATAGAAATACAACTTTAAAGAAATTGAAGTAAGCTCTTACTTTCTTAAGGTTCGATAAAACAATTGATCTCAGTGGACTTTAATCATCATCATCATATATATAAAAAAAAAAAAAATTACTTATTTTATTTAATAAATACTTTTCTTTTATAAAATAAATTGAAATCAACCATTCATCTTTAAAAATTATGTTATAATACATCAAACAAAAATAAAAGGTTAGAGAAGTCAATATTTTTTTCCAACAGGAAAATTTCACTATTATATATTATATAATTTGTTTTCATAACTGAAGATTACAATCGCTAACTGCAGAAAATCTACTGAATAGAAGATATAACTTTCGCTTATAGTGGTCTATCGACCTGCAAAGGGAGAAAGTTCATATGGAAAGAGTGACAAAAACTGGAAGTTGCTAGGTAACTGAAGAGAGAGCTATCGAAACAATAAATTTCAGAAGTATAAGAGAGATTTCTGAGACCAGGTGATAAAATACTCCAAATTTCATATCGAGAAATTCCTATGAGGAAGGAGGTAAAAAACTAATCTTAGAAAAGAGTTAGAAAGAGGGAAGGGCCCTCATGTCCATCAATCCAAAGGTTGTAAGATAGGATACCCTATTTTTTTTGGAGCATTGTCTTTGAAAGTTGATCATCATATTTGTTATCATCAAGATAAATGTGATTGAAGGTGATATTTTTGAAAGTCGGTTGTAGAAGTTGAATCCTGTCCTTCCAAGTCGAGAGGGATATTACTTGTAGATCGCCCTTGTTGCTCAGCCATTCAATAACAATTATGGATTCCCTGAGAACCTGTAGGGCATCAATGTGGAGTCTAGAGGCCAAGTATAGTGTGGCCCAGGAACCCAAAAGTTCTTCCCTGGTATTGGTGCCCGGGCCACAGTTGAAAATCCATTTATAAAAAGTGTTTGGTGAGATTTTGATTAACCCTCCATCTCCACTCTGAGAGCCATTTGAAAGCATTGCTTCATCGAACTATCATGTAGGAGTGTCATCTAAATCAGGGCCCTTCTTTATGTGATGTAATATTAGATTTCTAGTGTGCGAATCCTTCCAAGAGTTAAATATTCCAAGGGATTTGTAAGTTGCAGCACTTGTGGAAGGGGTCCCATTTTCAAATATAGTTTTATTCCTTTTCAGCCATATATTCCAACAAATTAGAGGTGGGAGATGCAATAGCTTTCATTCCCTTTGGTCCCAAGAGTCAAAACAGTCTGAGAGCTCATTCTCATCCCAAATGGATTCAATGGCCAAAGCAATTTTCTCCCATACCAATCCAGTAAATAAGCAATTTATAAAAATGTGATCTGTAGATTCAGAATTAGAGAGGCAGAGGTGGCAATAGTTTGGCCCAGACCAACCCTTTTTTTGGAGGATATCCAAGGTATTTATTTTATAAGAAGTCATCAGCCAGGTAAAGTGTTTGATCTTTGGCAAAATGTTCCATGACCAAATGAGATTTCGCCATCCTTTGACATCTGCATGCCCTTGCGAATTAATGATAGTTGCATATATATTTTGAAAAATAGGAATGCATGATCGATTGCCCCCCGACCACTGGAGATGATCTTCCGATTTTAAAAGGTGGATACCTGAATGTGATAGGGCCGAGCATAATTTATTCCATTTGTGTGATAGCTCAGATTTGAGGCCAAGTGTTGCACTGGTAATCCAGGTATCAAGCAGATAATCCGATTTGATAGTGTGACGGATTTGGTATAAGTACCAACAATTTTTTATATGAAGTTGTGTAATCAACTGCAGGGATAATTTGGTTGTATCTTCCATTCCTAGAATACGGTCACGCCCGAGATCAATTGAGTGCCCCGAGCCTGGGAGCCATCTTATCCAAAAGGTGAGCAAATTCTTAGATTTTGTGATGTTCCTCCAAAAAAAGAGGTTGATCTGGTAGTAGTCATCTCTGATAAAAGCCAACTATTGACTGTGTGGTGGCAGAGATATTTATCAAGAATAACAGTGTGCCAAATTCCAGGATAATTCATCACTCGCTAGAGTGAGTTAGCCGCAAGTGTTTGACTAAAATTAAAGAGATTTCGGATTCTCGAACCTCGCTTTTGTTTTGGTTTAACCAGAGCTTGCCAATTGTAGAGGTGTTTTCAAGAGTGGTTAGAACAGCCTGACCAGAGGAAGCTGAAAATCAACTTGTAGAGTTTTGTGAGGATTGTGGCAGGAATGGTAGCTAGTTCCATCCAATACATAGCATGTCCTTCGAGGACATATTTGATAAGAGTAAACTGGCCTCCAAGAGAGAGCCACCTTGTGCACCAATGGTCGGTCCTTTTTTGCACTTTGGCAAGAAGACAGTTCCAGTCTGATGTCTTGTAAGAGTCTGATTTTAAATGTTAGCCCAGGTAATTGAGACCAAAGGAAAGAGGGGTAAAATAGTAGGGGAAGATACCTTTTATTTGGTCCAGAGAATGCTGATGTAAATTTACAAAGTGGAAAGTGGATTTGTCCCAATTGATCTCCAAACTAGTGGCTCTACAGAAGTTGCATAGGATATATTTTATTTCTATCCATTCCTGAAGAGTTTCATTTTTCATGATGAGGACGTCGTCAACAAAGAGAAGGTGCAAATTTTTTATGGTCCTGGACACCTTTATTCTAGAGATCTTTCCTTTAGCTTAGCCTGATTTGAGAAGCAGGCTCAAGGCTTCCATTGCCAAAATGAATAGAAGAGGTGAGAGGTACAGCCCTACCTCAGTCCTCTGCCCATTTGAAAGAAGGAGGAGGATTCACCATTGACAAAAATGGCAAGGTTAGAACTGACCACATAGCCCATAACCCACTTGATCATTGTATGGATGAATCCTGTCTGAGCTAGGATCAGTCTAAGAAAATCCCAATCAATGCAATCAAAAGCCTTTTTGAGATCCAATTTGAGAATAAGTGCCTTGGAGTTTTTTGTTTTGATACTGTGCATGCACTCCTGGGCGGTGCCAATAGCGTCTAGAATCTGTCTACCTTTCAAAAACCCTAATTTTTCTTTTGAAAGGATACTGGAAAGTATGGGCTTGATCCTGGTGGCTATAATTTTGGAAATGAGTTTATAGCAAAGTTTGCAGAGGGATATAGGCCTATAATAGCCAAAGGTAGAGGGAGTGGTTGTTTTTGGTATTAGAGTGAGGAAGGTTGAGTTTAAAGCACCAATCACCTTTCTACTAAGTCTAGTGTCCTCCATAAGCTCCAAAAGATCCAGATCAACCAGATCGAAAAAGTGAAAATAAAATTCTATTGTCCAGCCATCTAGGCCTGGACTTTTTTCCTTTAAGAACAATGTTAGAGAAATTGATATCTTATGAAGTGTGCAGGGGCTATCTAGAAAACGTGTATCTTATGTTGAAACTGTATGGGGAAAGAGGCTAGCTATCGATACTGAAGTATCCATATTTGCAGAGGGATTATGCTAAAAAAAGGCTTGAAATGGTTTACTGCAACAATTTTTAAAGCATGATGTCCTTTTTGAAGAGATCCATCCTCAACAATGATCTCCCATATGTGTTTTTTGCTTCTGCATGAACTGACATATTTATGAAAATATTTTTTGTTGAGATATCCATACATAAGCCAATTTTCTTTGCAACGTTGTCTCCATGTGATTTCATCTTTTAGAAGAAGCTTGTTCCTCTTTGATTCAAGACCCTTTCAAAGATGACAGCCATATCCAGTGGTCCCTGTGCTAGCTTCTTCAAGGATGTGTGCCCAAATTTTTGAATCGAGATCGAGTAATCTTTGAGAATTTTGTTGTCGATAAGTGGAAGCCCACGATTTAATGCGAGCTTTAAGGTGTTTGAGCTTCCATACGATTTGATGTTGGATGCACAATTCAGATAAGAAAAGTGGATCCTTCCAAACATCAACAACAATGGAATTAAACTCTGCTTCTAGGAGCCAACCCAAGTTTAATTTAAAAGGATAAGCAATCTTGAGAGTAGAAGAATCCAACTACAAGATAATCGGTGCATGATCAGACATAAAAGGAAAACTTACCCAGGAGAGAATCATATCCTTCGAAGAGATAAAGCATTCTGAAATTAGAAATCAATCCAAAATCTTGGAAATGGAGTTTGGACCCAGATGCCCATTGCACCAGGTTGGAGTCAGGAAGTCTGGTGCATAGAACACCAAATGATGTGCAGTGAAAAGAGTAGAGAAGTAATTTTCCAAAGTGTCATGGGTAGCAGAGGGCCCCCATACTTCTCCAAAAGAGATTGTGAGGTTTAGATCGCCTGCGATAATCAAGTTTCCAAGGTCAAGGAGACCCCTAGCTTCAATTTGCTCCCAAAAAAACTATCTATCGGAATAGGGTGAATATATGTTGAGAAGATTGATTTGATTGTTTGTATTGAGGAAAGTACCAGATAGTAATATGCCTCCACGACATAGATAGGGATAGAAATCATATTTTTCAAGGTCCTAAGCCACTGCCAAACCCCCAGAGGTGCCAACTGAGTTAACTGAGCAGATGTGCCAGTTTGTTGACGGGCGAAATCGACCATCCGTCAATTGAGAGAGTGGAACCGGTCCGGGGTTGTCTAAATAACCCAAGCCATTTGGAATGGACCACCCTGACGGGTTTAACGGCTCCGTTGGCCATTCTAAGGTTCTAAGAAAACCAAAGAGAAAACTAATCTAAACTAACTAATCTAACTAAAACAAATAAAACAAACTAAACTAACTAAAACTAATTAAACAAATTAAATAAAAACAAACTAATACACTAATCTAATTAAAACAGACTACTAAATAAATTAAACTAAAACTAAATATAAACTATTCTAACTATTCTATATGCAAAACTACTAATTACTATTACACTAACTCTAATAATTAATTATCTAATTGCTAATTGAATTACAACTTATTCACAAATCTACATTATCTACAACTTGCAGATTTGAATAAAACCTGTAAAATTCATTTGCAATCTGTCCTACGACAGAGGAAGGTATTTATTTTTTTATTTATTTATTTTTTATTTTTTTATTTTTATGGTTTGATGAATAAGAAATAAAACTTACTGAAATTAAACAATCTAATATACTAAAACAAATATATATATCTAACTAAACTTATATCTAAACTAAACTACTAATAATATATTAAACAAACAAATGACAAACTGACCTGGAAACGCTCCTAATTTGTCCTGTGTATGATGACTTCGAAGCTGGTCAGAGGAAGGAAACTCGCACCGGTTAATCCAAAAGCTCCGTGTAAACGATAGGCTGCACTGCTCTTTGAGTTGGTTTACACGACAAACAAGACATAAAAAATCATAACAATTATATGATTTATAAATCTCTGCAATAAGGGAAACCTATTATGCAAAAACTTATACTTAATAATTCAACTTATGAAGAAGAGAAATCTGTCATTCACAAACTGAATTAAGCAATTGCTATGTTTTTTAAAACACTAGGAGAAATCAGATATGGATTATCGTGATTAAATCATATCATTTGCAAAATATTAAGATAGCTAAAGTAGTCGTTAACCAAATACAATTTGATATAAATAACATGAAAGCAAATATTGATATCATGAGAAGCTAAAGCTGTAACAAAACACCAAATTCTGCCTCAGTCTGTATTAAAATTCCATATCCTTGTTCTCCCACCAATGAGGATGATATTATTACAAAAATAATGAGTATATATAAGTCTTTCCACAGGGTAAAACCTCCCTGTGGATAATATCAAACTGTTTACATAATCTGGGAAAATATTCCCAAAATCAACTAAACTAGGAAACTAAAAGGAAATCAAAACATTTCAAATATCCTCTAACTGCTCATCAAATCCACAACAATTTTGAATTCATCTGCAATAGACCAAAAATAACAAGTTAGAAAGATATTTTATTAGCAAAACAATAAAAATCTGACTCTACAGACTTAGCTACAGAATCCTCTGATTATGTAGCTTAGTCTAAAATAACATACAAGATCAGAATCGAAATCAAATCAAATCTTTTAAAAGAATTAAATCCAATCATCTTCCAATGATCATCTAAAACGAATCACTCAAGATTCAAATAATTTTATCTTTCAACATTAAACATAATCAAAAGTGATTCAATCGAAAACAGGGGTGGGAATACTCTGTTTTACTATTACCATACAATCGGGTCAAACAGTAACAAGACTGTTTCATATCAATTGAAATCGATAATGAGTCATATCATATGTGATACGATCTAATCCAACACAACCGTTTTCCACTCGTTATAGCTATAATGATATAACAAAACATTCATATCATTTAATTGAATACACAGATGGAAAGACTGTTTCGATTATGTGTAAATGAAATCATACGTGATAGCATCAACCCAACCAAATTTGTGATTGATCCTTGCACATTCAACATACAGGATCAATTAATTGTGATCGCAATCTTAATAGAATCAACAGAAGTGATAATTGTAAGCTGGGCAAACAATCGAAACAAATCACGATTGAGTTTAATATAGAAACAAATCGGGAATCTGGATATAGTCAATCTCATTCTATGAATCAAACTCAAACAGAGTATCCATTTCCATTACGAATCCAACCGATAACATGTTGGAACTAACAGTAAACCAATGTGTATCAACCGGTTGGGTATAACCATTATGAATTGAATCTATTCACGATTTGAAGGCATATTAACAGAGTCATATTGAAAATAATCTGAATTGTATTCCTGTTCTTTGAAAGTCATATGACACAACAAACCGTAACAGTTAACCATATCAAAATTGTTGCCAATCATAGCGTATACATTATAACGGAATCGAAACGAAATGTAGTTGAGTTCAAAATTGAATGTGAGAAACAGCTCCTGTCTAGAATAGATACAAATGACTTCAATTGACAGCAGAGCATCCATTTTAACTCAAATAAAATCCACACCAATATCAATCAAATCGATGAAAATCCAATCAAATCTAAACTAGGAAAATGAACTTCCATTTAGTCAAAGCAAACCTATGTATAGCATGCATACAATGTAACTGAACCAATCAATGTTGTAAACAGAGCTAAACCAAATTCGAATTCGTTATATAAACTAGTGATAAAATATACCTGTGTGAGGATGCTCAAATTAGGCCAACTTAGAATTCACGATAGTTGTGGCTGATTCCACATTTTTAAACAAGATAGAGCCTATCATCCTTTGTTTTTTATCAGTGGCTTGTAGCTTAGCCTTTTGACTGGTAATCAATGCAACCTAGTCCTCCAAAAAGTGAATTCTGGACTGTAGAATTGGAACGTCAAGATAGTATTTCTCTAACCACGAGCTGCATTGATCACAGGGTGGCACTGTAGGTTTTGACAAAGAAGGAGAGGGTTTGGATGAATGACCGAGGGCTTCACAAGGCAGCTTAATGCCTGGGTAGCTAGGGTCGTTCTATAGGCAAGGGGGTAGGTTTGACACAAAGTCATACGAGGGTTTGACACACAAACCTTCCGAATAGGGGTACTCGCTATCCAAGAAACACTCCAATTCTGAATCGGAGTCTTCACTCAACACGATAGGGTTTGGATCGGCAGGAGGTTTTGGATTATTTCTTGCCATCCGTGAAATCAAACAGGCATTCCTTTTGCCTTTGGAGTTTACTATGGGTTTCACCTTAGGCTTTTTGCCCATAGGCTTAACAGTCTCGACACCCTTAGTCACAGAGTGAGGTAGGTCGATAAGTGAGTCGGCCAAGGGTTTAGGTAGCAAGATGTTGTAGGGTACTATGGGTACAGCCTTGTCCTCGCTCACCATAGGTTTTTCAACCTGTGGAGGGTTCGAATCATCAAAATCATTTCGAGCAAGGAAATTGCTCCAACAATCTCCGTGTAACCCCAAATGAAAAACAACAATAATCTTAACCAGCCCATAATGAAAAAGGCTACTATCAGCCTGGTTCCTTTTGTACTTCTTTGACATTTTAAACATGATTCTATGCAAATAATAGGGCATATTGAGATGATAACCCATAAAAACCATAAGCAAACGAAGGTGGTATAAGAAAATAAACTCGTACCGACCTTCGCAGGTGATAAACTGTTTTATTATCATCAATAAATCATGCCAACGTTGTTTAAGCATGGTCATGGGAAAACCTTTATCACAGGAGATAACTTTACGTGACTGGAAGAGTAGTGTCCAAGGGACCTCCTCTACTTTGCAATTCTTGGACCATCGTTGTCCAGTGGCAGGCAAACTCGCAGCACGGCTGATAAACTGCTCGTCAATTTCCAATTGAACATCACCGACCTTGGCTCGACAGCCATCAAATGTCAAAGTAAATTTTTGATCTACACAGAGGTTAAAACCCTCGAATTTTTGTATAAATGGAAGCCACCCATTCTCCTCGAGGTCACTGCAGGCACTGTCGAACATCAACAGGGCCTGGATCCCATTGGGTTCAGCTCGGACGATAGGGGCCATGGTGCGAGCACATGGTAAGGGTTTGGTTTGAATTTACCAATGCACGGGAGTAGATTCATTTTGTCTAACAGTAATGAATGATCAAAGGGGAAGCATTAATGTGCGCATGCGAGGGTGGTGGAGTTATTTATCGCCATGCACAATAGTTATGGTAAAGTACAACCGGTGAATTCCACATCTGTTCAATCAATCATAGCATAGTTCAAAACCTTATCATTCGGCCAACCAAAGAATCAAACGGTGAGTGATATACCAACGCACCATTAACTATAGTTTTTCAAACCATTGTCATTCCATGTGAAACCAACACTGGGTGTTAACCATGCGCCATTGCATAAATGTTTAATCAAAAGTTTTAAACCATTGTGCCAATTTCCACTCATAAAACTTATAAGCCAAGAGCCATAAAAAGATTATTATAAGGATCATATCGTATATTAAAACAAAAATAAATCATGAACCCTATGCAATTCATAGAATCAAGTATAAACCCACATGCTCAATGCCTCATAAGTTTAATAAAATCAAGTTACGCAATCAAAGTAAGAATGTCCAAATGGGCATAGTTTAAAAATCTTTTCAGCCACATAACGATAAACCAAAGGTAAGTGTCATAGAAAATATCAAAAAAGATGACGACAGTTCAAATAGTGATCGAAATGTGACCTCGAAAGGAGAAGTTTTCACTCTTACAGTCATGAAAACTTAATGGAAACAAATTTGCAAGTGTCGCAAGAAATGAAAATATCGTCTATTTGAAAAATGTGACGACAATTTGAAGTTCAGAAGACAAAGGTGTAGGCAGCTTATAGGACAATAGAAAAAATTGAATTGGCTGCCAAAAATGGCAACACACTAGTAGAAGCAGTTATCTCTGTTAAAAGAAATAAATTCAGATTAGGACAGCAAAAAAAAATTTCGACTCAAAAACAACAACCAGAAAATCGTGCAAACATCGTCATTTACCATCTTTTCCAACAGTGTTTTAAAGATGAAAACCAAGGACAGTCTTAAGATCAACAAGTCACGATATTAATGATAAAATCTTCAATATTGTTGGCATGGCCACTGCTGCCAGCAAGCGTCCATAACCTCGACAGGGTTTCCATTTAACCCACTCTGACATCTGTATCCTGTCAAGAAATTCTAGATCAGAATAAAGGAAATTAAAGAGGTTCTTCATATTTTTTTACAGATTTTCATGTACCCGACATTGCTTCGCTGCCAGCGGGCCTGTTCAGTACCCCGAAGAATTTGTCTTGGCGCCATGCATGCATTTACCCGCTACCAGCAGACCTATTCAGTATCCCGATGGGTTTACAAGCACTTCCCACAGCTCTTATTCATAATTTTATTTTGTTTTTCTTTTGTAGATATATAGCTGAGTGGGGTGACGCTCATAATCTTGATATTTTAACATATTTTTTCAGACCTCATCAGAATTTTTTAACAATGTCCTTTATTCATCTCCAGAAATGTTTTATTTATAAAAACAACTTCCTATGACAGGGAGACATCTTTTTTGAGTCATTCATTTACAGAAAAGGTGTTGGAAGATTGGTTTTTCTCATTGATGTCAACCCTAGTCATGGGTTCTGGACCAGAAGATTGATGAAGTTATTTGGACATGAAGGAAAATGAACATGAAGATACAACACCCATGGATGGATAGTATACATCATGCTGTTTCTGGTGGTATGTGGCACGTCACGTGGATCCTCATGGTTGAGGATAAATGAATTTTTGAAGATGACAAAATGAATTGTACATGTAGGCCCTGAAGATAATTAAAGAAAAGAATTACAAAATAAGAAAGTTTAAGGTCGGCCCTAATGTTAAAAGGAAGTGACATAAATGGTATAAATAAACATCATTATACATTCATTTGATACAAGTCGAATTTCATAGAGAAGAAGAAGTAAAAGAAGGCCGGATTTCAAGGGAGGATGAAGTCTTTTGGTGATGTGTTCTAAGGTATGATATTTTCAGGTCATCTTACCATTTTTGCTATAACTTTTTTTTCTAGAACGATTCAGATGGTGAAATCGCTATGGTATTGAGAAGACATATCAAGGTACCTCTGGTAAAAATTTCATCTCTTGATTCGCTATAATTATGGAGATACACTCTGTGGAATATAGGGTTTGTGACCAGTCCTGAAACTAGTCAAAAAACAGGTGTTCTGGGTAAAACAGTCATAACTTTTTCATACAGACTCCAAATGCAGTGGGACCACTTCCATTGGAAATATTATGGACTGTAGTTTCTTGTGTGCGAGATTCAGAATCAGATGTTAAATATTGAGCACGGGGCATGCTGTACAAGTTGGGTCTTCTGAACAGACCAGAATTGAATAAAGTTTTATTATCTCTCATATATTTTGGGGTGGAAGGAAGGGGCAAGGATAGAGATTTCATATCTCTATTGATATTGGAGGATTGTATCTTCCTCTTGGAGTTTTATCCCTCCCTTTACATTTGGAAGCTGTAGCTACCTTTGGAAGTCATTACTTCCCTTGAACAAAAACTATTGATTATTTCTCATATATATTGTGCATGGT
>ML783798.1:1426403-1437397 GCA_009831015.1 Picea engelmannii
TAGTAATAGAAAAACATCTTGTCATCAATCATGACGCATCTTCATCAAGGTTAAGTGGTTCATCATCATAAAAATCCAGATCACTTGCGAGCAAGTGTCCTCAAAGAATAAGTTTTGTCAGTGCGCCAGAGCGGGATGTTACAAAAAGGACTAGGAACTCTGTACAGTGTTGGAACAGGAGAACAGGTCAGTGGATGAGTCTGCTCGGTGTGGGGTCGAGTTAGGTAGACAGTCCAAGAAGGGATCAAAGTCAGAAGGAATAAACGAAAAGGTTGTTGGAAATGATGTCCTCACAGGTGAATAGTGCTAGCGCGAAAGTAGAGGAGCATTTCGATCATGTCTTGGTAGGGTCGATTCACCCAGGGGTCCGCAATTGTTGCCAAGAAGTCCACCATTATTACAGAGCTTACATCTCACAAAACCTAACCTTGGACCTTTTTAATTAGAGAAGTCAACCTACACATTAAAAATAGTCCCATTTATATATTATAGAAGCAATCAATTGCTTCTATAAAACATGCAAATGCAAATTTTAATATCAATATTTGTGTTCACGCGCTACAAATAATTTCCATGATATGGTGTTTGATTATAATTAAATGTGGTGAATTTTTAATTATGATAATGGTATTAATGGGTTTTGGTTTATTGGTAATTATTATATTGTTAATTGTATTGTGTATTGAGTTTTAAAGTATTTTTTTAGTTTGTACCATTTAAATAACAACACTCTTAATGTTTGTGTAAGTTTTAAATGGATTTGTATATTTTTAAAATTTGATATTTAAATTAAATAAAATATTATAAAAATATTTAAAAAATTATATATTAGTTAATATTTAATTATTTATTGTGATTGAATATGAATAATTTTTATTATTTTTAATATATTATATATTAAATATTATGATGAATATATTTCATTTATTATAAACATACTTTTTATTTAAACAAATAAACATTTTTTTAGTTAAGTTGTTAGTGGATATCTATTTTATCAAAATTAAATAAACATACTTTTTAGTTAAATAATTGTTATTAATATCTATTTTATCAAAGTTATGGAAGACTTGTACTTTAACTCAATTGCATTTAAAAATATGCTGAATTGAACATTAATTAAAAAAACTAACAACATTTTCATTTTATTAACCAAGAGGCATTATTGACAATTTCTAACCATATTTCATTGTAACTAAAGGGGTGGGATTGCCATTATGGCCCCCAACAATTTCACATTTCATTCCTAAGAATGTCCCTCCCATTTTTGAAACTCTCTCCTACTTCTATTGGCCACCACTTTTCCTTGAAATTTCACCACTTTTTGTGAAGAATGGAGGGAATATGAGAGGACAATGATTTCAAACTGTAGACATTTGTATATTTTATTGTTGCTAGGGGACCTTTTAAGGGTGTGGCTGGTTCACTATAAATTTTCTACATATAGATTGTAGAAAATTAAAGTGAAGTAAGTTCAGATGTCAATTTTTTTTATTTAAAACATTGTGAAATTGGTTATTAAATATGTATGTTTTTGTTTTTCTTAATATGCAAGTAGATATAATTAAAAATGTATTTTGTGTGTATTTTGAAATTATTTGTTTTTTTAAAATAGTTTTTTAATATAAATATGAAAGTATAATAAGTCTTTTCACTTTCTTCTAATTTAAATATGAAAATGAAAATTTTGATTACAATTGGATATAATAGTATTTGTGGACAAACTAAAAGTGCAAAAAAAAAATGGAAGGAAAAAGAATGTGTGAGAAAAGTTAAACACTTTAAAAAAAAAGTACAATGATGAAAGTTCAAGTACATATGAAGCAAAGTGCACAAGAGGTTGAGTATATATAGTGTAGGCACATGGAGGAGGAGCATAAACCAAGATATGTGGAAGAGATTGAGAAGTAATGTAAGTACATATGAAAGGTTGAGCATATATAGTGTAGGCACATGGAAGATGAGCATAAAACAAGAGATGTGAAAGAGAAAGAGATGTGAAAGAGATTGAGAAGCATTGTAAGTATATATGAAAGTATGATGCATCAAAGGTAATTGAAGAGACATGCAATAAAGGTGAAGTGTCATGATGATTATGGTTGTTATGGTGTAGGGAAAGAATATGGCATATACGGATGAAGAAAGAATACTAATATAATAGTTATACTTGTGAGGAGGATGAATAGCCGAGTTTGATAATAGAATAAAAATATGTTTTAAAAGAGAATCAAGTTGTTTGTCTAAGTAATTAGTAGAGAAATATTGAGTTGTAGAAAGTCATAGTAGAACATTGAAGTGCAAGACTATAGTCTCGTTATTGAATTTCTCGTAAAACATTGAGGCACAAGACTATAAACTCATTATTCAATGCCTTGTTGTTTTTTTATTCATAAATGGGAGAATTTATATTATAAAAAGGATATCACCAAGGCTAACAACAAGATTACAAAAATTGTTAGCCTTAGATTTCAAGGAAAATTGCCAGCTCCTTATTTGTCTAATACAAGAAATACTTATGTCCATAAAAGCTACTTCCCAATATTTTTTACATGAGTAAATTTTGACAAATTGCTTACATTATAAAAGATAGAGGTAAAACATGGCTAAACTAGATTACGAACCCAACTTCTTGTCAACATTGGTTGTGCTAGTGAATGATATTTTTTCTTCTTTTCTACTATCGTCCAAACTTCTTTTGCATTTGATGAAGTCCTTTCTTTTTCTTTCAATCTCAATTTGTCTTGATTTGGGGTTCTAATAGTTCAAAATAAATCAGTCTTCTAATAACAAGTAACATTCCTAAATGTGATTAGTCCATAATCTATAATGAATTTCAAATAGTAAATAGAAAAAAAATCCACTTACTAAGATAGTCACTTCACTTCATTGTTGTTGTTTCTTTAGGTAATGGATAATGACATCTTATTCGTCACTATCATGTGACTTTTTTCTTTTATTTTGATTTCTCCTCATGTGATTATTTGAGTATTGCATCATCAACATTAACATATTTATTTGATGAACAATTCTCATAGAGATCGTCATAAAAATTATTCTCATGGTTTATCTCTTAAAATTATTCTCATGGTTTATCTCGTGTGTGTAATGGATAATGAAATTTGAAATTTTATTAGTCATTATCACATGATTTTTTCTTTTGTTCTGATTTATTTTCATATGACTATGGAGTTATCAACATTAACACATTTTATTGACAACTTTGGAGTTTACTTATAGAAATTGTCATAAAAATAATCTTCAATGGATTTTTAATGAACCTAAATACAAACACTAATGCAACTTCAACCTGGATAAAATTGAATTGGTTGCCAACCAAGAAAAACACTCTTCATCACAAACACTCTTAATTGTGTCTCATAATATAATATTTTCACTTTTGTTCTTTACCCTTACCTGTCCCCATTCCTATTAGTTATCAAGTTTCTTTATGGTTGTCCTCTATACAAAAAGGGGTTGGTTAGTATTTTTTCTCTAATAGTTATAGGGTTTCTCTGTGAAGCATTATTTACTCCAAATTTTTTGTTAATCTAGATGTTGGTTTCAACTACAAATCCTCAAATTATGTTGGTTTCAATTGCAAGTCCTCGAATTGATATGATAGTATTTTCTCTCATTTTGATATTGTCATCACCAATGCCTTTGGTGATATACATTGTAAATTGACTTTAACTTATAGTTAGTATCTACATGTGATGTCAAACACTATTTGGGATTGTTTATGTACAACAAGTTTGATGTGATGTGGACTTTTTTGGGGAAACATTATCTAATAATGAGTAATGGCTTGCCCCAAAATGTTGAAATTTTTCAATACATGAGCACCAATTGCAAAAAAATGATTTTCTTACATTCTCTAATGTAGTTTGGGCCTAATTATGCATATCACATTTTGCACATTTGGATATTGCAAACTTTCACATGTTACCACCCACCCTCATTGAGATGAAGGTGCACATTTGCATGTGCAAATGCACATCTTCACCTCTTTGAGGGTGGGCAATTGTGGGGTGAAGATCTGCATTGAGATGGTGGCAATGATGAGGGTTGAAAGGGTATTATTGTGCATTTGTGTACACAAAGACAAGCTCACAATGCATTAATACATACATTTACCCCTTTGAATTGTCTAATGTAGAATCTAACTGTGCTTATGACTTTTTGACATTTAGAGGTTGGCTCACTAGTTTTCCTCAACTTGTCTAATATGTTTTTTCTAGTGCACATCTACCACTTTCTAAAATTTTGTTCTATCCACATTTTTGTGTCATTGAAGTTTAGTTTGCTTCCTCTAAACAAGCTAGTAAAATTTCATGCTAGTGGCCACCTCCTATTATTACTTAAGGCAGTGCAAGTAACTGGCATAGTTCACTTTCAATTTGATTGAATTAAATTTTTCGACAAATACTCTTTGATTATTGTCAACATTGATATGGTTATGGTTTGATTTGTTTTTTCATTAGGGTATGCATAAACAAATTCTTAGACTTTTTACCATTCACAAGAAGATGCTTTGGAGAGTTACATGGGATCAATAAAACTATGATGGTTAAATTTGTAAACAATTGAATTGTAATGATAATTTGATATGAAGTTGGTTCAAATATCTCAAGGTGGAGTGGCAACATAGATATCTAATAAATACAAAGTTATACCTAAACTTTGAACTTTGCTTCATTAAATAAAAAAAGTAAAATTATATTATTATTGGAAATGTTGTTTATTGTTGTCTTTTAACTAAGTGGTTGTACTATGAAGCATGTTTCTATGCCATCAAAATCACCTAAAACCTTTACTTGGTCTCATTTGCACCCATTATGGGGTTTTGAATTAAAGTATCAATGTTAATGCGAGTTCAATCACCTCATAATTTGTTGCTAGGCCACATCCATAATAAAATTTTATTATTTTATAAAATTAGTTAAATATAAATTCTCTTAGGACCTATGCCCAGTTCCAAATTGAGGGCATCTATTTTGTCAAATAAATCTAAGCTTTTATTGGGCTTCATCCATTTTTAGCATACTATTTAAGTGGTTCAAACCATAATAAAAACATGTTTCCGAAATATGTATTTTTTTAAACTGAAAATGGGAAATATTATATTAAAAGTGTTGTAGCAAAGCTAAACAACAAAGCATACAAAAAATGTTGATATAGATTTTCATACAAAATTGGTGGCTCTCCTAAGCCACATAGAAAGATTTGCAAATGTCTATAAATATTACACCCCGATTATTCTTAAAAGTAAACTTCTTAAAAAAGACACATAGAATTCTTATTACTTTAACAAACAACATAAATTAGTGAAACACATGAAAGTTGATAGCCTCCTCCTGACCTACATTAGAGGGTAGAGAATTCTTTTGTTCAATTTCTATGTCATCTTTCAGTTGGTGTATTGTCTCCTCCTCTTTGAGGTTTTCTTGTGTAGAGTTGATTGACATCCTCTAGTGTGAAGCCATGGAATGGGAGTCTTTGCTAAGGTTGATGACAATGTTTGTTACCATGTTGCACTTAACTTGCAAAACATCAATTTATGTCTTTGTTGGACCATGAGATTTATAATTGTTGAATTTTGTGTAGCACATTGATGTTCATTCTTGTGGACGTTAGAGGTCATTGAGAAAAGACAGGACTTGTTACATTGGATAGACTCGTCATGCCTTCGAAGAGGTATACAAATCTCCTAAAGGTCCTCAAAGTCCATGATTTCTAAATCTAGAACAGGGGGTGGCTAAGTCAATTTGTAACCAATTTGATCAGAGCTATCTTCAACACACAGGGAAACTCATCTACTCCACAAACCTTACAGAAATACAACCAGAGCACTATGCTTCTGGAGGTTTTTAAAATTCAAATTAATGTTACCTACATTTTCAATCCCAAATAAGACCAGTAAGGAAAACTAGACCACTAATAGACATAAGCCATGCACTAGAGAGGTTTAGAGAGCCAAAGAAAACACCATGAAAGAGAAGAGTAAAGGGGAAACGTTGCATGTAAACCATCGTCTAATCCAAAGCCAAAACCCCATGATGTTTTCCAAATACCAAACTCCAAATGTGTTATAGATACTGACACCCCTTGAAAATTATCCACCGATAAAACCCAAACATGAAAATTTGTTGATTGAATTTCCAAAAAAACAACTAAAAAAATAGAGAGGTTTTTACCAAATGGATTCTAAACTAGTTGAGAATATTGTTGTTACAAACTCCAAATTTAGGCTATTACATTATTCCACCTTGTTGACTAATCCCACCTCGTTGACAAAAAGCCATATAAAATAGTTCAATAGAATTCATACACCCAACCAATAAAACTCATAGAAGAGTTCAATAGAATTCATACACCCAACTAATAAAACGTAATGGAGAGCCTTACATACACTCAATAGTTTCAAGGTGGGTCTATTACATTTTTGTTGGTTTAATTAAGTCCCTCCTCTTTTCATATAGTAAAGAGAGATGATATATTAAGGTGGGGTCTATTACTTTTTGGTTGGTTTAATTAAGTCCCTCCTTCTCTTTTCATAGAGTAAAGTAAAGAGAGATGATATATTAAGGGTATAGAAGTCAACCTAACTATGAAAAATAGAACAATGTAATTTTAATGGCTACTTTATATATATATATATATATATATATATATATTTATTTTGTTACGTTATTTATATAATTTTGAATTAACTTAAAAAGGAATTGTATAATGATTGTGTTGTTGGTTTGTCGCTAGGGAAACCACACCAACAACAGAAAAGCATTTGATCATGTTTAATTGGCTTGAGAAGTCAATTTAACTGGAAACTACATATCATGAGATGTCCAAAACAAAGACTGGTATAGAAAAAACTAAGAGCTATCTGTCTATTGCAATGATTAATAAGGTGATGCGGGGCTATGGCACCCAGGCCCCTTAAACTAAAAATAAGAAAAGCAAGTTATAAAAACATGAGTGAAATCATGCCAAGGGAGGATGGTCATCTGCTATAGGCACCTAGGGCTGGGGATAATCTAGCTTGGAGAAGTCCAGACCCGCAATCTTCATTGCCAACAAGTTTATATTATGGTCCATGAGCTTAATTTGGAGCTACATGTCATCCAACTGAAGGATAACTTCTTTGTGTTCCTCATTCCTTTCAATTAAAGTTTTTCCCATGAGCATATTCAGATGCCAGTAAAGGTCAATGGTTCTGCAATATTTGGATTCCTTAGCTTGGGAAGAACTAGGATCAGGAATCCAAGGACATGCATTCACATTGACCTTCTCGTCAGAGATGAACTCCTTGATAACTCTCACATTTGCCTCTACAAGGTCAATTTTGGTTTGTATCTTATGAGGAGTGTGGGCCTGGTAGCTGGTAATAGAGTCTTTGGCCTCTGCATCATCCCTGGGGAGTGGAATTCTATTGTGCTTGCCTCACGTGCGACAATGAGAGACTTGTGTGCCATACAATCAGACGAAGAGGGAGAACATGAAAGGGAAGTGAGACAAAGAGAAACAATGAGGCCAAAAGGGGTAGGAAGCAGTGCAAGTCGAGGAGAGTCGGGAGTTAGTGGAATGAGGAGTTGAAAGAGAAACCAAGGGGCCAATAAATCCCAAGGGCATGCATATGGCTAAGACAAATCTAGAAGCTTCTCTTATACCAGTCAAGAGTTTCCATAATTGGCAATGAAGTTGACCCAAGCTCAAGAGCCAAGAGAGGACGTGAGAATTAACCATTGCATGGAGGAAGGACACCGTCAGATGATGGAGTGGAAGAGTTAACGCAGGCATGAAGTGACATGATGAGGGAGGGTGCTAGTTGGAGGTATTGTGATCACTAGGAGGAGAGGTGGACATGCATATTAAGAGGTGGTCCCATCGTCCTATCTCTCCTCTAACACTCGATCCAAAAATATTATAAATTTTTTCCTCGAAAAAAAATGCAGAAATATTATATTATATTATATTTAGTTGTTTTTTAAAAACATGTTTTTACCTTATAAGGGTTTATCGAGGTTTATCAGGTGTTATTAAGTATGTTCATAATTCATGGGTACATAGTAGATATAGACAAATCAATTGCTTGGACAACACTTATAAGGAATCAATTGCTTGGACAACACTTATAAGGGCTTATCGGGTGTTATTAAGTGCCATGTTCATAGTACATGGGTACATAGTAGATATGGACAAATCAATTGTTTGGACAACACATAAACATGTAAATTTTAATATAAATTTTTGTTTTTTACACATAAACATGTAAATTTTGATATAAATATTTTTGTTTCTACGCCACAAATATTTGCCATGTTATATGATATAGTGTATTTGCCATGTTATATGATATAGTGTTTGATTATAATTAATTGTGTTGAATTTTTAATTATGATAATAACATTAATGGGTTTTTAGTTTAGTGATAATTATTATATAAATGTTTTGATTGTGTTTTTGGGTTTGGGTTTGGGTTTGGGTTTGGGTTATTAAAATAATATATTTATATATAAGTTTTGTGTAAGTTTTAATAAATTTGTAAAATTAAATATTTTTTTATATTTAAATTAAATAAAATTTACATTTTATAATAATAAAATTTTAGTTTTAATTTTATTTGTTAAAGTCTACAAAGGTATACATAGCTTATCTTATTTGAATTTGAACTTGTAATCACTTAAGAGGAAACACACGTTCTTAACCATTAATCCCTATATATATATATATATATATATATATATATATATATATATATATATATATATATAATTGTAGTGAATTATGATTATGATTATTTAATATTTTTTTCCACATGAAAAATTCTCTATATATTCAAAAGGATATATAAATGTACAACGACGATCTCTGCCAAAGGGAGTCACAAAGAAAACACGGTTGATGGGGATAGCACATCTAATTCGGCAAATAAGACCAAAGCCAAAAACAGCATATGTAGCACAGCCACACGACTGATGGGAATAGTATAGCTAATCCGACAAAATAGACTTAGTCATAAAACGACATATGAGCCAAAGCCACAGGTCTACAAGTGAGTCAGCCAATCAGGAAATAAGAGGAGCTGCAAGAGACAGCTCAATGATGCAAATTCATAGACTGATGTTGATGGTGGGCCCAGCATTACCATCCACCCACTTTGTGTAGCGAAGGTGTCTCGGAGGCAAAAGAAATGCAATCTTGGAGAGGGAATCGGCCTCGCTATTGTCCTCCCTATAGATATGTGTGACTTTGAGGTTCCTAAAACAGTGAGCTATCTCTATGGTTCGATCTTTCCAGCTCTCGAGGGCCACCGCCTTGAAGTCCGCTTGTCCCTTGAGCCAGTCAACGATAACCTTGGAATCTCCCAAGAGAAGAAGATTGATGATATGCAATCGTCTTGCCAGGTTGAGGGATGCCCAAGCCCCCAACAGCTCAGCTTTCATGCTTGAACCAACACCACAGTTTAGAGTCCAGCGATAGCTGGTATGAGTGTTTAGTGTAATAATCCCCCCCGCACCACAGAGAGATCCATTCTTTTGAGAAGCACCATCAAACCAGGCGACCTCCCTGTCTTTAGGATAAACAAAACTGTGCCGGCGCTTTGTTAAAGCGGGAGGCTGCGACTGCTGTATGTCTACCTTTGATAAAATTGTGTTCGCCACAAGGCTTGTAGAAGTTGGCTTCCCATCGAAGAGAGCAGCATTCCTGCATTTCCAGATCTGCCAGAGGAAGTGATATGGCAGCGATGTAAGAGAAGAGTGGGCTCTGTTCCAACGTTGGAGGCAGTCAAGGACACAGGTGCCCGTCCACGTCAGGTAAAAGGGAAGTGATGGCTCAAGTAGCTGCCACACTGCTCGGACAAATGGACAAGAGATAAACAAATGAGAAATTATTTCGCTCTGAAGATGACAAAGGTAGCAGCGACTGGGTCCCTCCCAGCCACGTGCCTGTAGATTCGGCCAGACCAGGACACGATTCTCTATAAGAAGCCAGGTAAAGAGTTTTATCTTAAGAGGGCAATCGGCCTTCCATAACTGCTGGAAACGAACAGAATTGTCTACAGGCCAGTGGAAGGATGATAGCGCCTGATAAACATTTTTTGTTGTTAGAACGCCTGATTGGTCTCCTCCAGTCCACAGGAAAAGGTCTGGTCTGTCATGTAAACAAATGCCAGCTGCCATCAGCTTCTGTGTGTAGCCTCTCCATTCAGGTTGTAAATCAGCCTCCAGCTGTAGCTCATCTCCACTGAGCCAATGATTGCCGAGCAGACCTCCATTTGACGGGGAGATAAATTGATTAAGAAAATACAGATTTCTGCTGTGTAAGTGTGCTAAAATAAATGATTATTATTTAATATATTCAATATTGGATAGTATAATAAAATAAATGCATTTTTTTTAATATGGAAATAGTTTTTATTTAATAAATTTTTTTAATATGTCCAAAGTGGTTGGATTCAATGGTAGAAAGTGAGGAGTTTTTCACCATTGGGCAAGGTTCAATTTCAATGAGAGTTACTTAACCTTGAGCCATGTGGACACCTTGAGGTAGTGGTTGAACGTTTGGTTGCACCCAAAGATATTATATTAAATGATATTGTGACTCGTGCACACATACGTGGATCAAAACCCACCCCCATGTCCTTCAATGTCTTAGTCAAATCCCAATAGAGCGATCGGTTTTGATGGACCTCATTCTTCATGATGATCCAGATTTGAAACACATCACTAATGAAAGAAGACACCAAAAAATCCAATCATGATAAGGGTTGGTGTAACCCAGACTAAATATAATCCCCAAATAATTTATATTTTTATCAACTAATCAAACACTATTAACAATTTCCAAACAAATTTTATTATAACTAATATTTAACTATAATTAGATTTTAGTTAAATCTCACCCACACTCATGATAGGAATTTAGATTGAAAATTAAAGCGTGTGATGTAAGCAAAGTTTTCATTTAAAAATTGAAAGTGTAATCAGGAAATC